>APFE031714872.1:24343-46885 GCA_000404065.3 Pinus taeda | reverse complement strand
GGAAATTTTTAATTTATAAATTAAGTTTTGAGTTCTTAAAATCTATATATTATATTGGAATTAATTAATATTAAATAATTTTTATTTGCATAGAATAGATGATGGGGTGTACTATTAAGTCTTTTGTGATGTGAAAGTAGTTTGTTTGGAATCAATGAGCAAAAATCCAACCATGTTAAGGGCTAGCGCCATCTCTGCTTGATTTTGAGAACTTCTCAAGTCAGTCAAACTCAAACAACTTAACCAGAAATAAAATATTAATATTGAATAATATTTGTTTTCTTCTTAATAGTGTATAATTTAAGGCATAGTAAAAAAATATTTATTTGATTAAAATTATTTGGAATTGTATTTAGAGTAGCACCAATTTTTAAGAAGTCTGGTGTTTTATGATTATTTTATATTTTGAAAATTTTAATTAAAATTTAGAAAGCATTTTTTTTTTGGTTTAAATTGTGTTTTTAGTTATTTAAAATCTATTTAAAATATAAATACCTTTTAGCACTTTGGGAAAAATTAAAGCCTAATTTACCAATCAAACTTATGATTCTAACGATTCTTACCAAATATTAAATAATTTTGATGGAAAAATAAACTTCAAAAATTTGGCAGTTGGATTGTACACCGAACGGTTGGCTGAATGAAATTCAAAACTATTCGCAGTACAATGTGTAGTTTACCCATACGCCCTTGAATATAATGCCGAGGATAATACTGTCTAGATACAAAATGGATAGGGGATTGCTTGCAAGAAGAGAGCGGGAATCGCATGCAGGTACAAGGAAAAGGAATCTCGTAAGTAGAAGGGAAAGAAAGGAAAGGAATGGGAAGTTAGCTATAAATTCGGAGAAAATAAAATTTTTATGTTTTTTTAATGTATGTAAAATTGATAAAAGGGTGAAGGAAAAATTTAGATATGTATATTAAAAGTGGGTAAACAAAAATTACCGGGAAGAATTTATTCTATAAAATTGTAAAGATATTTCTATTTCTATTAAAAGAAAATTAGGTAAATAAGTTTTCAACATTAATTTTTTAAATATCTATTTTATAATTTCTATTATAATAGAAATTTAAATTAATAATATATATACATTTTGAATATTCAATTTTAAATATGTATTTACTAGGAAATGATTTTATATAGAAATTTTAATTAATAATATAAATAAATTTTGAATATCCAAATTTTAAATATGTATTTATTAGGAAATGATTTTATGTTTGATATTATTTTGTTTGTTGAAATTTGAGAGCAGGAAGAATCTAATGTCCCTAACATAGATGGTTTTACATTATGGTGTATCTGGATCGTCCCATAGAGGCATTGGGGGTATAGCTTGTTACATTAAGAAGACCATCTCTTCCCATGCTAGGATTTATAAAAACGACCCTTGCAACCAAAATAGTTGGATAGAAATCACTGATATTTTTTATCAAAAGACCTACATAGCAATCTGTTATTTCTCCCCCATCAATTCTAACTTCTATAAAAAAAGAATCTACATAAAAATAGTCCTTACAATGGTTTAGAGAATGATATTTCTAGCCTGAGGAATGAAGGCAATATCATTTTAATGGGTGACTTTAATGCTCAAACTTCAAGCAACCAAGCTATTCTTCTAAGCAATCATTCCAACCCTAATCCTCTTTGGTTAGACGAAGACCTTCCTCTGGCTAGCCGATACAAAAGGAGCTCTGAATACCTTGAGGAGAGTTTGTTTGGGTCGGAGCTAGTCAATCTTTTTAGTGCTTAGGATCTCATAATTTGCAACGGTCTAAAGAAGTGGCTCAAATCTAGCCAGGTGACATGCATCCATGTGCTTCATAGCAGCGTGGTAGACTATGTTATCTCCGATCTCCCTCTATACAACGAAATACAAATTTTGACATCTTAAACGACCACAAGCCTAACTCTGATCATAGTCCTTTACTTATAACTCTCAATTTTGTCATAGATAAAGATCCCATAGAAGATAACCCTTATAGCCAAAAGAAGTTAATCTTTGATAGAAATAAAAAATATCTCTTTCTACATGAATTAAAGACTAATTTGCTTCCTTTATCTAGTATAGACAACATAGAAGATCTCTATCATAATTTTACTACAACCCTCTGATATTCTATTAACAAGTTCCCAATTGAAGTTTAAAGTAATAAAAGAAATAACAAAACCAACCCATGGTATGACAAAGATTGTAAAAGTGCAAGGAGAGAAATTAAGGAAGTTGTTGATGAATCTCTTAAAATTGGCAAGATAAAATATACAAATCCCTAACTAAAGGGAAAAAAAGGTAGTATATTTGTGAAACATAAGAGAATCTCTTACACCTCTCTAAGGTAGCTCCTAAGAAATTCTGGAGGCAGATTCTAACTAGGAAAGCTAAAGATAATAATAAAATTGCTTTACAAAATTGGAATTCCTATCTTAAAAAGCCTTATGAATGTCCAAATGTCATGTATAACTTTGAAACCCTGCTCGTAACGAAAGAAGTTTTCTCATTAGAATACATTTATTTTGGTGTTAATCGCTTGGCTAATGGGAAAGCTAAGGAAATTGAAGGTTACTAGGTAGAAATCCTAAAAATTGGAGGTCCTGTCCTCATCCCCCATGTTCACAAGCTTTTCAATCAAGCAGTCAAGTGAAGGTTCCCTAAAGCATGGACCCAAAGCCTCATTATCCCTATTTTTAAAAGTGGGGATACAAATAACCACTCTAATTATCGGACAATTATGATCAGCCCTCTCCTAGCCAAGTTATGTGGTATTATTTTGGAAAGGAAATTGAGCATATGGCTTGAAGGTGAAGCTAAGTGGGCTAAAGGCCAAGTAGGTTTTAGAAAGTAGCACTCAACAACAAACCACCTCGTTACGCTTAGGATCATTGTGGAGGAATGCCACAATAATAAATCCAATCCCTTTTGTTTCTTTGTGGACTTTAGAAAGGCTTTCGATACAGTTCCTAAAAACAACCTTTGGAATGAATTAGAAGAGCTAAAGGTTCCTTTTGAGTTGAGAGTTGCCGTTATAAGGTTATACGAGAACGTAATTGCCAAGTTAAAGAGCAATAAGGGGTGGTCAAAAGATATTAAGTGTAATATTGGATTTAAACAAGGTTTCTCCTCTCCCCTACCCTATTTAGCATTTACATCGACAAGCTAGAATGTTTTTTTAGAGGAAGAAGGATGTGCTGGCATGATCTTAGCTATGATAGTCATCATCCTTCTTCTCTATGGTGATGATATTTTTCTTCTTGCAAGGTTCCCATCTGATCTTGATAAACAACTTATACTTCTTAAGGATTTCTTCTCTACCATGGGTATGATTGTTAACACTGATAAAGTAAAAGTTATGATTATCAAATCCAAGAAGGACACTTACGCTAATTTTATGTATGACAATAATAACTTGGAGGAAGTGTCTTCCTACAAGTAACCTAGGAATTGTATATTCATCACAAGCTCAACTGGAACTATAGCATTGAGAATAGGATTAATGGGGGATGGAAAGCTTATTTTTCATTTTGAAAATAATTGTAAAATGGATAACCTTGTAATGTGGGATAGAAAGAAGTTCATCTTTGAAACTTTAGTTACTTCGGTTATCTTATATGGACGTGAGGTTTTGGGTTGTAGTATCTCTAGAGAGTTGTAAAAGATTGAGCAAATCCAGAAGCGTTTTATAACATATGACCTCAAAATTAAAAGCAACACACCCTATCCTATTCTCCTTATAGAAGTGGGTCTTTCCCCTATCGAGAGCCTAGCTAGGACTAGGCTTCCATTGTACAAGCACAAACTCAATAACGTAGGAGACCATAGACTTACTAAGCTAACTTTAAATTCCATCCAAAACCACCTAAAGCTCAATTGAGGTTGGTATAAAGACACCAGGGCCTGGTTAAACCATTGGGAGATTAACGAGAATGTTGCATTGCAAAACATTAATAACATTAAAAATATTGTTACTTCAAAGTTTAAAGAAAAAATGCGACGTGAGAAAGATTTAGGAGCTAAAAGAAAATTAAGATATTATAAGGAGGTCATCAACACCCACCCTAGAAGATCAAAAGTATCTCTATGTTTTAACTATCTCAAAGAAGAAAATTTATATAGCCAAGATTTGAACGAACTCTCATGAGCTCCATAGTGAAACAGGATGTTGGGTAGTTCCTAAAACACCATGGATGGAAAGGTTTTGCCATCTATGTGAGAATACGAACATTGAGGAAGAAAATCACTTCCTCTTCTTCTTAGAGTTCCCTGCGTACAAACACATTAGTTCTTAGTTTCAAAATTTTTGTTGCAATACTCACCTTCCTAGCATTTTACTTTAGACTTGGTAGGTTTCTCTCCAAGCTTTTTCAGGATAGGAATAAAATCTTAAATCAAACTAAATAATTAGTTTCCTTAGGTCCTATAGACCAAAGTTTGGTCTCAATGGACATTAACCATCATCATCATCATAGTTTTTGAAAATAGAAGATATATTAAAATTTATAGAAATTTTAGATAAATAAGATAATAAGTTTTGACTATTTAAAAACTTTAAATATGTATTTATTAGAAAAAAAAATATGTTATTTTTTTTTAACTAAAAGGCATATTAGATTTAATTTTTGGAATAAAAAAGGTATTTTGGAGGAAAATGAAGAGTTTTGGTTTTTTCTCCATTATTAAATTATTCAAAAACCAAAATAAAAAATAAAATGAATTACTAATTTATTATTATTTTTTATTTAAAATTATGTATATATGGAACTAAAAAAAAATCATTCAAATTTTTATCTTATGTATGGAACTAGAATCCGAATTCCAACTTAATAACTATACTATGAATTATATAAAATATCCTCCCAACCATTGTGCATTTCAAACTTCATCTTTGTGACTTAAGACTGGCAATCTGACTTATATTATTTGGTTGCGTTGCCTCAACTTACTTTTGTTTCAGAGCATAATGTCACACAACAGGGAACAAAAAGTGGATCATGACTGGTGCGAAGCATTATGTAACTCATATTTGTCTACTAAGTGACATCACTAACCGATATAGGAAGTCTATTCCTTTGACAATCTACTTGGCGCTACATTTATAGTTGAATCAATATTATTTTTTCATCCTACGCCAACAACAATAATGAGGTACTAACGGTCTATGCCACTATACGTCATGCTCAGGTTGATCGTTTCGCTCAGAAGGTGGTAATGATCTGGCGGCGATGTACACACTATTTAGGAGTTTGCACGTGAATGATGAGATGACCAGAAATATTGGTCTCATACAACTGTATCTCAAGGTACATTAGATAGGACAAAAGACATAATTTATCCATTCAATTGAAATATGTAATATATGAGAGAATTTTAACATCAATATCAAAGTTCTGTTCAGTTAAAATGTTAAAGCTCTGAAGTTTTAATAATACAGATTTCAATTAAAATGAATTGCATTATGTCTTTTATCCTATGTCATGTAAATAGATATGTAAAATCTTGATTACCTTTCGACACAACCGTATGAGGCCCGAATTGATGATCATCTCATAGTTCACATGGAAACTCCTAAATAAAGTGTACATCGCCACGAGATCATTACCACGTTCCCAAGCGAAAAAGAGCAACCTAACGAGGCCATTTAACAACAGAGACCGTTACCACATTACTGTTGTTGACGTTGGATGAAATTCGATTTGGCTATAAATGTAGCGTCAGGCGGATTCTGGAAGGAATAGAAAAATATGAGTCACTGAATACTTCGTGAGGCAGCGCAACCAAACAATGTAAGTTAGAATGTTAACGTTAATAAAAGGTGCATGTAGTAAACACGTTAGTAAAAGCTGCGGATCTATTATGAAAGTTTCTACACGGATCCGTCAAGAGCTAAGAAGGTATTATTGTATTTCATAATCGATTTTTTTTTTTTTAATAAGTTTTTTTTATAACAAATACTGTAGACATTTACTATATGGACTATGGAATACCCAATGAGTAAACTATTATCCTTAAACTTATCTAAAACTAATTCAACTTTATCTTAATAATTAGTATTTTTTAAAATTAAGTAAATTTATCTAATTAAATAAAATTACAAAACACTTTACATTATCAGTGCAATATATTGTAAAATCTCTCTCCACATGATAAACAGTATAACTATTTATATTTAAACCAACATGTGACAAGACTTACTTTTAAACCAAAGTCATATACACTTATGTTTGATGGTAAGTATCCCATTTTAATAATAAAGAAGTATGTAAATAATTTTAAATGTCTGTTTAATTTTAAAGAAAGTTAGTAAGTGAAGGGAATGAGTGTAAACATTTAAATGTTGGCTCAATTAATAATGTAAAGTTAAAGCAATAAAAATAATAGAATACAATTTGTTATGATTTGATTTTGTTATTAACTTGTGAATATGGTTTGTTACAACACCATGGACCAATACCATGGCTTATCAATACCACATGCCCAAAAATCATAACTTATTTCACAACCAAAATATTTTATAACAATATGACGAGATTATTAACCATGAATTTTGGACCTCACTTTACTGTGGATATTATTAACTTGTAAAAATTAGGCTTTGTTACAATACCATGGGCCAATACTATGGCTTATCAAAACCACATGCCCAAAAAGCATAACTTATTTCACAATCAAAAAATAGATTTTGTTACAATACCATGGGCCAATACTATGGCTTATCAATATCACATGCCTAAAAAACATAATTTATTTCACAATAAAAACATTTTATAACAATATAATAGATTAAGCAAAGTCTTTCGGTAGAAATCACTCAAGACAAATTTTTGGCCAACTTGTTTCAAAGAAGCAATGCGGTTGCTTAATTCATTATGGATTATAAAAGCTTGAATACAGAAATATAACAAGATTCCTAATCATGTATATTCACTCCAACTTTGCCATTGATATTATGAACTTGTGAATAAACTTTTAGAATATTTGTGTTATTTTAATTTAATTTTATAACATTTTTTAAATTGAAGCTAAAAAGAAAAAGATTATAATTACTTTTGAGATATATCTAAACCCTCTATCTATATATGTCAACCTTAAAAAAAAAGTTGAGGTTCGGTCAACCTCAACCTCATATCCATTGACAAAGTCCATAAGATCAAAACTCATAACTTCATGTCATAACTCAAGCTTGTACACCATTGACCAATTTCATAGAGAAAAACTCATAACTTCATGTGGCAACTCAAGCTTGTAATTTATCCTTGTAGTTTCCATGTCCATGATAGAATTATTTTATGTTTATTGAAGCCGACTTTTTACTATTTTATCCTATAATTCATTTTAAATTAATATATGTCTAGTGGAAAACCTCTACCAAACCTCATCAAAAAATTCGAACTCAAACTGAAGTTAGTCATTGTCAAACCCAAACTCAAACCCAAACCCTGTGACATTGCCCTCTATCCTCACCACTACTAAAAATATTCTCATAGAAATTAAATTAAATTTCTGATAACATTAAAAATGCAAATACTTTTATTTTTAAAGGTGTGAAATTTATATAATACAAATAGTATTCGTAATAACCAACATAGATCCATTTTAATTAAGGATCCAAGCAATGATAGCAAGCAAAGCAAAGTGAAGGGAAGAGAGGGAGGGGGAGAGAGGGAGGTGGATAGTGACAAAGTTGTAGGGTAGACAGAGAGAGAGGAGAGAGAGAGAGTGATAGGGAGAGACGAGAGAGGGAGGTGGGAGAGAGAGGAAGGAAGAGAGAGAGGGAATAGAGAGGAGAGAGATGGAGTTGGATGGGGAGAGAGAGGGAGGAAAGAACAAAGACACAGAGAGATAGAGGTGGAGAGGGAGATGGAAAGAGAGTGAGGGAGAGAGGAAAGGAAGGAAGAGAGAGAAGAGGAGGGGAGAGATATAGGGAGAGAAGGGAAAGAGAGAGAGGGAGGCACAAAGATGGAGGGGAGAGAGAAGGGAAAGAGAGAGGGAAGGGAAAGAGGGAAGGAAAGGAAAGAGAGAGATGGAGGCACAAAGATGGAGGGGAGAGAGAGTAGGGGAGAGGGAGGGAGATATTTATACAGTTGAAGGTAGATAGATAGAGAGAGAGAGATTGGGGCGAGAGACAAACATAGGCGGGAGAGAAAGGGATAGAGAAGATTCAAGAGAGAAAAGGAAAGAGAGATGGAGTTGGAGGGGGAGAGAGAGAAAAGTAAGAAGAAAGAAATAGGGGGAGAAAGGTAGAGAGAGAGGGAGTGACAAGGGAGTGATGGAGAGATATTGAAGGAGAGAGGGAAGGAGGAGAGAGAGAAGGAGAAAAAGAGGGGGGAGAAAGAGAAGACTAAGAGAGAGAGGAAGAGAGGAAGAGGGGGAGAGAGAGAGAGAGATATGGATAGAGTGTGTGTATGTTTCAGGGGTGAGATAGAGAGAGGGAATAAGAAAGAGATACATAGAAACAAATATAGATGTTATATAGTATTATATAACCAACCTAGATCCATCTTAACCTCGAAGGATTATCAAAGTGCAGAGAGAGATAGATAGATATGGAGAGAGTGTGTGTATGTTTGGGGGTGAGATAGGTAGAGGGTATAAGAAAGGGATGCATATATATATATATATAATATATATATATATATATATATATATATATATAATATATATATATATATATATAATATATATATATAACCAACCTAGATCCTAGATCCATTTTAACTTGGAGGTATTAAATCTCTCAAGGCGGAAATCTTTCCTCAAATTTTGCACTGAAAAAGAGGTTTGCACCTCTGGAGATTAGATCTCTCTCCAATAGATCTGGGTTAACATGGATCTAATCTAGTGTACTCTCCTATTTAGCATTTTGACTCAGTAAAATTATCAAAACAAAAATTATATTAAACGAACATAGATCTATCATAATTATGGATCTACCAAACACTGAGAGATTAAAGCATTTTGACTTAGTAAAATTATTAGAACAAAAATTAAATTAAACCAACATAGATCTATCACAATTATGGATCTACCAAACATTGAGAGATCAAATTTATTGAAATGCAAACTGCATTTAGAGTTAAAGAAATTTGATCCATGTCTGGGCTTGGTAGATCCAAAGTTACCCTAGATTTAGGCTCTGTCCTATTTAGCATTTTGACTCACTAAAATTTTCAAAATAAAAAAATAAATTAAATCAGTATAGGTCTATCATAATTATGGATCTACCAAACACTGAGAGATCAAATCTCTCTACCAAACACTGAGAGATCAAATCTATTGAAATGCAAACTGCATTTAGAGTGAAAGAATTTGATCCATGTTTGGGCTTGGTAGATCCAAAGTTACCATGGATTTAGGCTCATTTAATTTCACTCTTTAAATAGGCTACATTCGACATGAATACCATGGGTCAATATCATGGGTTCTTAATACCATGGACCAATACCAAGGGTCAATATCACGAGTTCTTAATACCATGGGCCAATACCGCAGTGGTTTAATTTTACCCTTTAAATATGTTATATTCCAAATCAATACTATGGCTCAATACCATGTGTTCTCAATACCATGGGCCATTTCCATTTTATTATTTAGGGTTATCTTTACTTTGTTATTTTTATTTTTATTTATTTTATTTTGATAGAGGTAAAATGTTATATTAAATTATACTAATATTTTTATTTTATTTTATTTTTATTCTTTATGTAATTTGAATTAGTCAGAATGTTAAAACATTACATTATAACATCTCCACCATACTCGGGGGGAAAGCACCTCTAGGTGCAATTAATAATAATATTTATATTTATAATTACAAATAAAAATTAAATTAACCTAGCTCCATCTTAACTCTAGATTTTTAGAGTGAAAGTAGATCTACCCACTGAGAGGGATCAAACCTTTTGACATGCAAACCTATTTTAGAGTGGAAATAAATTTGATCCCTCTTAGGAATTGGTATGTATGGAGATAAGACGGGTCTAATATGATTTAACAATTACTTGTGATTTTTATTATTGATATGCTTTTGGGTTTTAAAAAAATTGTTAATATAATTAGATTTTTAGGTTTTTAAAAAAAAAAAGTTAAGGAAACTTATAGTAGTAAATAAGATATATCTAAAATAATCTCTAATGTGTTCCAAATAGTTTTGATATATTAATTAAAATTTATTAATCTAACATATTATTAAAATTAAAATGGAAAATATATGATTGATATTAATTAATTTGAACAAAATTTATTTAAATTTTTAATAATTAAAAAATGTATAACTTACTTTATTTATCGTTAAGATTAACAAGGGATTTATATATTGCTTAACATTTTAATTCTTATACACATTCAATAATATGTAGAGATTGAATATGTAATGGTTTATATTCTCAATATAATGTCTAGTACATTTTTATAGGTTAATTGGATAATTCCTTTTAGATTTTTTTTTGTTTTTAATCATGGTTTTACATGTTGATACAATGGCCATTTTGAATGAAATCCTCTTTTACTCGAATAGTCCTTTTCATAGTCCAAACATTCATTGAGGAAGAAATAGATTTACTTGCTTGCAATTTCTTAACCATGAGCTTGGTACACTTATTATCTATTTGATTATGGATAATTGAATGTTTACTATAGTTAACCATTTTTTATCATAGTCCATAATGGACAACTAAAGTCACCTTAAGTATTTTTTAGTTTCCCGTGACCTACCTTGGTTAACCATATTCAACAATGGCCAAACATGTGTAGATGTGGCCATCCATTGTTAACCACAACTAACCATATTCAACCCTACCTAACCATAGTCATTAATAACCTATCCCACTCAAACAAACTCAACCATAGTCAACCATAGATAACCATAGTCAACCTTCGTCAATTACAATCAACCATATTCCATCATAAGTAACCATAATTAAATTTAGTATACAAACAATTATCAAACATAGTCAACCATGGATAACCAAAATTAGATATAGTCAATCATTGTCAAACGTGTCAACATGTTATCCATATGCAACCATAGGAAAATATAGTCAATTATAGTTAACATGAGTAACACGGTCACCATTGTCAAAATATTGTTAGCCATCGTCTACCATACTCAACTATCGTATTTCATGGGAAAGCATTGCCAATCATCATCAACCATAGTGAACTATAGTATTTTATGAAAAAGGCAAAGGATTTCAACAAGCACCATCTTCTTTCAAGAAGTTCACCGAGTTTATTAAAATGAAGCCAACATCACCTAAGCATACTCAGAACATAGCGGTAAAATAAATAAAAAGAATAACAAGCCTACTTAGGAGAACCAACAAAACCAATCTAATTAGGGTGGGGGCATATGTGAACAATGTCACAAGATTAAGCTCCTTTGTAAGGTTTTTCAAAGTGATAATTTGAATCACGAGTGCCCACATATGGATTAATTCGATCACCATCTTGCACCACTGAAAGCTACCCAATAGCCATCAATATTAACTCATCCATTCTCCCCAAATCCATAATAACAAATGGTTGCATAGGATTCTCAACCACTTAAGGGAACAATGGGGGGGCACAATTTTATCATGCTAGAAATAAAGCACCTATTTTTATGTGTCAAGAATAGGTTAACGTGACTACGCAAGAAAAATTGTATGGCCCTTCCAAGTTGAGTTTTGCTTCTAAGGACTCGACAACCCATGTTGTTTCCACTACACATCTCATGTTAGATAAACTTGTAGAACCATTATATCACCCAACTAATGTTTTTCTATGGAATTCAACACAAAATCCCAATGCACGCACTACCAAACATTATTGTATTGTTGAGGACTTAGCCCAAGCACCATGCACCATGTCCTTTTTGGAGGTTTTGACAAGTTAAACTTAATGATGCAAAGCCTTGTTGATTTATATTGGTGGGGTGGATCCCTAAAAGTTATTCTGATTATGCTTGACATTGATACCACTTGTTTTAGACTCTCTCACTAAGTCACTTTTCAAATATCGGTGTGTATATTTAATTCTTACATATACCTTACTTTGTTGGATGAAGACTCTTCTACATATGCGATGTTAATGTGATGGTGGAAATCTATTAGTTCTTCAGAACCCGCTAATTCTAGTACCACTCAACAGGCCTTTAACGAACACCATTCTGTGTCTCAGAGAGTTCTTCCAAAGTTTTCTATCGAGCTATAGGGAAAGAATCCCTATGTTGATGTTGAAGTTGTAAATGATCCCTTATATTATAATCTCCATCCTAGTTGTAGCTAGTTTTAGGCCATGTATGCTATCATGTCTTGAGTTTTTCATGCACTTCTCTTTCCCCTTCGAGGAAATATATGATTGAACAACTCTATTACTGCATACTAGCAACTAAGTCTATTGTTACATGGAATATTTTTTCATTTGTTGAAGATAGTCACGCAACTTACAAGACTTTTGGGGAAATATTGCTTAAGAGCTTGTCTCTTAATAGTATTTTTCCTTTACTCCTGCCCAACATTCCCTTTTCCTCTACCATTTTTCCCATGCACATGATCTCTTTTGTCTCTTGTGGAACCCGTGTGTCACCTAACCCTTGGGTGATGTCTTCTTCTATAGATTTAGATCTACATGGTGATTACAAATACCCTTTAGAGGAATATATTTCCTCCTTGGAAGTCCCATGAGTGCCTCCTAATTCTGGTTAGAAAATCCATCCCGATATCAAATATGACAAGGTCCTTTTCCCATGCAAGTCATCACTCTCCCTATTCCACCTGACATCCTTGATGATGAGTCTCCTTATGAAAAAGTCATCATAGAAGTCATTGATTAACCTATTGATAATCCTAGGGAGATTATTCCTCTCAATGCCTCTAGTTTCCCAAAATTGGAAAAGGTAGAGATTGGTAAACAAAATCTTAAATCGATCCAAGGGGAACCTGCTTGACCCTCCTTGGAACTTCCACCCATAGAGTGAGTCAAGTATTTGGTTTCTAATATTGAACTTGCTAGTGAATTTTTCAACAAACATCTATCTATCGATGAGTGCCTTGTACCTCCTCTATGTCTTGATATGCCTTGTTAAGGAGCTTCACTAGCTCACAAGTTGACTCATTTTTTATGTCCTCAAGTTATTCTTGATAACACTACGGTTCTAGCTATTCCTTGGCATCATCAAATTTTAGGAATTGGATAGTTTAAATTTCTATGGTATGGCCCCACTATCGTACACTATCACATCGGATCTTGGAAACAGTTAAATTATATGAAATTAAACAAAATGCTTCAATTCTTTTAAAATTTGCGGAGGTAAAGAATATAACGGAATGACATTGAGAACGAACCCCCACAATGATTTTATGCCACATGTCATGGTCAACCATGCTCATGTCCCATTCAACTACGGGGGTTGAGCCTTAATTAACCTCCAAGCTTATTGTTTTCCCATAACACACCTCATCATACTCATCAAGCTATCACTTGATCACGCCTCTTAAACTTCCATGGACTTTAAACAAAGGTTTGATTTCTCTTCTCTTTTGATTTTTATTTCTTTTTGTGATAAAACTGAAAATAAGAAGAAAATAACAATGGAATCTACAACAATGCCCATTTTTACAAACGGTGCGATGGCATCACGTGAGCCTTTAGGCTCAAACACGACCACCATGGGTCTGATGACCATACCCGTGATGGTCATCGGTGCCCTAAATTTTTAAAAATCCTATTTTTTGGTATAAAAATCACCATTTCAAATGCATAAACAAGTAATAAAATGCAAGAGTAAGGATGAGGCTCTTACCTGTCGTAGATGATTCATGAAATGGTACCCTTGATCTCCTGTAGCAGCCACTAGAAAATCAAGAGAATTAGGGCACACATAGCACTTTCAAAGCTCAATTTGGAAAAAGGTAAAAACTTAAATTTCTTTTACCTATTTATAAATTTTGAAAGTAATTTTTTCAATATGTTTCGTAATATTTTAATATTTTCTCTAGATATCAAAGATGGATGCATTTCTTGTGCAGTTACAGGTGCCTTCAATGTGAACAGTGATCATTATTGACCGATTCTGGGAGTTTTATTTTATCTTTTTCTTGCACTGATTAAACAAACAAAAAAAGAACCCCCCATAAAGTCATCTTTTAGCTCTTTTCTAACGCTACAAAACTGAAAATATTTCAGAGTACTTCTCATTTTTAACTCGTTAAAGTAAATGAATCGACATCAACTTAGTATGCATTTACCCCTTTTTTCGGGCTGAGATTGACTATTTACGAAAAAGGTACACCTTGGTCGACCTGATCAAGAGGTTCCTTCAGATATTGTTTTCTACCTTTTCGGGTTCAAGGGACAAATTACGAAAAGGGACGTGATGGCGTTTTCTTTTTTCATCTCTTTTTCAAACTCTCTAAAAATGAAAAAGATACCGAGCTGCTCTTACATCGAGATCGTTAAAACTTTGTGACGAAAGACTTGTCACCATAATGAGACCAATCTATCCTTACATCAAGCTCACTAAAAAGTTGTGATGAAATACTCATCACCATGATGAGACCAAGCTTCTCCTTTCTAGGGCTCATAAAACTTACTAGGATGGATTCATTCAAAGAATGAACTTACAAGACAAGCATATCATATCCCCTACAAACTTGTAATAAAAATAATTGGGGTACTCGCTAGAAATAGTGGGGAAAAATGAAGATGAAACATCATTTGTATAGAAAACATGTCGCTCTTAAACATGACACTCTTCTACTCTTGTGTCGGGTTCTCGATATTCTCATTCAGTCACTTGCCCTCCAGGGTTTGGGTGATCCATTTTGCCTCTCATTTGACTATTACATACTGTCATCATGACCTTTAGTCCTATGTTGTGTCAGAATCTGCCACACTCCGGAGTCGTGTCGCCAATATGTTCAAGAGAATTCTAATCTGTAGTTATGGACATAGCCATTGTTTGAGTTGTTGCTATAGCCCTGAAAATTATTCCAGTCTATTCCTTGTTTCATGTTGATGATGGGGGATTCATCATTGTCCTCCTTCAACCGGTCGATTCCTCTCAACTTTAGCTCATTATCTAGGAAGATGACATAGGAACTCCCTTTTAGTACCTTAGAGCTAGCATGCCTTAGTGGCCATTTCATTGCATTTGATGATAGGTCTTCATTATTAGCTTTCGATTGGGTGATTCCACGAGTGTTCAACCTCAACTTCATTATCACCTCCATGGATTGTATAGTTGTACCATCAGAGCCATTGTCATTATTGGTGGTTTCTCTCATACCAGTTAAAGGTCCACATCATTGGTCAGTAATCAAGTATTTTTCTAGCATTGTTTGACTTCAACACTTGTATTCACATGTTAGGATTTGAACATTGATAGGGTCAGGTTGGAGCGCAAGACCCTGAGTCTTGTCTGTTATGACTCAGGCTGTATGGAGTTATACGTCATTCATGATTGTATGCATGTATCTACTATAAGGATGGCTATGACCATACCATGAGACTTTATATTTATGATGATCCTTGTTATTTGGATGGCTCCACCCATACATTGGATATTTTTATATAGTCTTCATCATCCAAATGGTTGTGTCCATTCCATGGATTCATGTCTTCATCTCAAATATGTATATGTATATGTGTCCATGATTTTCAAGTCTCCTAATAGTGTGTGTCTGCGTCCTTGCCAAAATCTTATAAAGCGTCTCAGTCATCACTCCTCATTATGTCTTCATGCTTTAGGTGGCATCTGTTACACAATATTTTGTCACGCCTCCTACACTTCCCTGTGACATACCTTGAAGTGCTCGAATGATCTGGATTTAAACATGAACGAAAAAAATTATAGAGATAACCACAAATACAGAGATACAAAATCAATAATACTTCATTTCATTAATGTAAAATACTTAAATATGCTTACAAATAGAAATGGAAATAAACTAGCTCAGGCGATGATAGCTTATCTTTGAGGAGAGATGTGGTAGATGCATGCCTTTGAACTATCTTACAATGAGGCTTAAATGCATATTTATTGTTGAGAAACAATGGAAAACCATAAACATCAAAAACCCTAACCCTAGGAGATGAAGCGCTAAAATATCCATTTTGGGAAAATTGGTAAAATCAACTTCCCAGGGTCATAACTTTGACATACGATCTTCGTTTGATGCACAAAATATCTCATTAGAAAGATCTATTCGAGGGATACGACTTTGGGAAGAGAAACATTAGTCCATGGATCCATGTTGCTCCTAGGTTTCCCAAAATACATCATTTAGGGCCTCAAAATGGCTCCGAAAATTTAGGACTCGAAAAGCTACCAAAAATAGTAAACTATGCTACAATTAAGGAAACTGAAAAACTAAAAGAAACAATGGTGGTGGTCCAAGTGGAATTGGTGGGTGGCCACCAATATCCACTTGTATCACCAAAACATGATCATTATATAGTATACTCATCCATGTATACAATATCGATCCCTCCTTTAACTTTTCTTGGAAAATCTCTAGAGCTTTCCCTAGAGAAATAGCTCTTAAAACCCTAAAATGAGGCTCATAGCCCTTATGAAGCACAAAAACACAATGATCGCATGTGGCATGATGTTAATCTGGCACTAGCATCAATTTGTTCCCTTTCATATCCATGATGGTCTCAAAAAGGAATTTTTCCCAAAGGGAATTAGAAGCTTCGTGATATAGAAGCTTCCAGAGTGGCGAGCTGGAGGTGGTTTCATATAGATGAGGTCGAACCCTCTTAATTTTACCTCTTGGTATCATCCCTAGGAGCTACCTCCTTGATATCTCGACCTAATCTTATCTTTTAAGAAGTCCTAACTCCCTCTCCCAACCTCTAAATTCCTCCTCTCCCATTCCCAAATGGTTGATCTATGTCCATTTTCAGCCCTATGTTCAGCTTGCGCTTAGAGGATATTCATTATAATTGGAGGAGTGTTTGGAGAGTTTCTTCTCTTGGACTTGGATTACCACTCAAGGAGAGCCTTTCAACATCAAGGATATGGTTGTAAGCTTCCTTTTATTCTTTAAATAATATACAATTGTTGGTTCATATTCCCGAAATATATATGTTTATGTATGTATTAGCTTGGCATTCCTTGATCAGCTAAGTAGGTTATTATTGGTTTTTCTATTGGTTTTGGAATTCGTTGTTGTCTCTTGACCTCAACAAAGGAAATTGGAATAACATCATAGTGAGTTAGGCCATCTCCCTTGTTTTTATTTTCAATTATAATCTAGGAAGATGTCTAGGTGATTGTCTCTTCAGTGGCTAGACCCACTCATTAGGTTAGAGAGATCCTCTATGTCCGTAGAGAGGATTAACCTTGTCAATAATAGAGGATAGGTCTCTATAGTAAAATAGTAGGATAGACAATATTTTACTATTCATAGCCATTATATTTCATAACTTTATATTTAAAGTATGCAATTATATATATACACATATACATATATGAAACTTGTATATCTATATGAAACTTGCACCAAGAGGAGCATTATGACTATATGGCATAAATTAGTAACTTGGAGTTGACACATGTCCCTTATAAAATAAAAATAAGATACTCTATAAATAAAAAACAACTTTAACTCTACTGGAAGATAAAAATGAATATATATTTGTTGATACTTTTAATTATAATATAATGTCAATGATACCACTCTCATTCTTGTTTGGTGGATGATATTGCAACCCAGTAAGAATGATATGTTTTACTCTCAATATCAACCATAAATAATATATTCGTATGTCTAGGTGAAGCAACATAATTTTATATTATCTTTCTATAAAAACAAAGTAAATAAAATAAAAGTTAATCTTATTTTTTTACTTTTGAGAGGAAGATATGTCATTCTTTGCTTTTCAAAAACATTTAAATACATGATTAAACTATTTAAATATGAAGGTTTTCAACATCAATTTCATATACATGTAGAGAGGGAAAAATATATTTTAATGTTGACAATGTAATAAAGCATTTCAATGTTCAAAGGAAAAAAAAATTGAAAGTAAAAAAAAAATCCTTGGGAAATGTATAGTTAATTCAATTCTTGATATAAAATTTAATAAGTGGCAATTAAAAATATTAATAATGATAAAAAATGTCATTTTTAATTATAAATAAAAGATTTCATTATGTAATGTTAAGTAATTTTTCATTATGAAAGTGTATTTAAAATTATATGAATAACAAAAAAAAAAATTGCAAAGTGGCCAATGTGGTCCACATATATATATAATATATATATATATATATATATATATATAATATATATATATATATATATATATATATATATATATATATATATATATATGTATGCAAAAAGGCATGTATATTTTGAAATAGTTAATTTAATCATTAGTAATTATGGGTGGATGGTAACTATGACCATAGAATATTCAAAGTTCAGATCCCCACTTAGTTCAACCCAACATAAAAATAAAAAATAAATTGGGAAAATTAAGAAAAAAATTGGAAAAAAATTGGGTGATTGATATTCGAAATCATTATATTTCATCACTTGATTTTTAAATTATGTAACTATATACATACATATATGAAACTTGCATGAAAAGGAGCATTATGACTATATGAGGGAAATCACTAACTTGGAGTTAGACACATGTCCCTTCTAAAATATAAATTAAATACTTTATAAATAAAAAATATCTTCGAATATATATATATATATATATATATATATATATATTATATATATATATAATATATTGTTAATTTTAATTATAGTATAATGTCAACGATACCACTCTCATTCTTGTTGGTGGTTGATATTGTAACCCAATATGAAGGCTAGGTTTTACTCACAATCTCATCCATAAATAATATATTTGTTTGTGGATATAAAAATAAAGTAAATAAAATAAGGTAAAAAACATACATCACTAAAAGGGGGCGGACGAGCAGCTAGGGTTTTGGGTTTTCAGACTTCTGCAGGTGTTGAACTCCATGGAAGGGTGCAAAGGAGGGAGCTCCACTCCCTCCTACAAGCAGACCGTGGCTAGCTGAGGTAAGAAACCAATAGAAAATGTCAGAGGTCCTTTAGGAAAAGGGAAAAGGAACATGGAAGAGGAGCAAGATTTTACCAAATCAAGGAAGAATAATAACACAAAATAAAATGAGGAAGAAGACAAGGAACAAGGAGCAAAAAGCAAAGCACAAAAGTGATCATGTAAATCCAAAGCTGAGGTCACAGCCAAAGTAGTTCAAATGATCCTGCTCTGCAGGCGCACAGGGACCACATGCGGACATATGCTATCATTTGTAAATTCATGGGATTATGGCCCACTAAAAATACATTATAGATATGGATTAAATACCACTAGAAACCAAAAGGAGGTATAGACGTACATCTTGGGTGAAAGGGATTCTTCACTATGGTATTTACAAATATTGAGGACAAAGACATGGTGTTTGAAGGAGGGCCATACTTCTATGTAGTAGTCGGCCTCTACATGTGGCCGTGGATGATGAAATTTGTCCTGGAGTGTGAGACTTTAACTTCAGTCCTTGTCTGGGTAAGACTCTACTCCCTACCTCTTGATTACTGACAAACGGAATCGTTATCTGCCATAGGAAATAAATTAGGGCATTTTGTCAAAGCTTTTGAGGCCACCAGAAGGGGAATATACACTTCCTTTGCATGAATATGTGTGGAGATGGATCTCTCTAGAGCTCTATAGGATGAGGTCATCTTGGAAGTTTTTGATGAAGAATGGGTGCAAACCAACAGCCACGCGGATTTTTAGGCAAACTTTTAACAAATTTAAACCCTTTTTCCTGCAATTTCAAGTTATTTCAGAATCTAATTCATTATTTTGGCTTGTGTTTGCAGGGAAATACACAAAAATGGTGGTTGTGTGGAAAGAACGGGAACATGACCAAGTAGACCCATTGGATTTAGTAGATGAGGACTGCATGGAGGTACTTAGAGCATGTGGGCTCAAGAATTTTTTCATGTTGTCCTATTTGCGAGCTCAGCCCGAGCTTTTACAGTATTTGGTCAACTTGTGGGATGTACAGGAACAGGTGTTCCGAATATGGGACCAAGTGTTGGAGTTAGACATATCCAATGTCTACTTCCTCATTGGATTGTCACGACGGGGGCCGGTACCTCGATTGACCGGTAGTAGATAATCTGGAGAGAAGATGGAGGAGGTGAAGGCTCAGGTTTGCCCAAGTGCCAGATACGGGCAGGGCAGCTCGAAGGTGGACATCCCCACCGTTTTGGACTTGACCCTGCGAGCATTGCTGTTTACCATCACATGAGCTGCGGGGGCACAGGCACCCTACGAGGCTACGAACAACCATTTGATCCTGGTGACAGAGTGTCTGAGTCCGACGATATTCAACTGGGTGTCAGCGGTGACGACCAATATGAAGAGGCAACTGACCAAAGCCAAGCAGGGAAAGCTGCAACAGTTCGGATATGGCTCCATCTTGGTGACATTATTCTTGGAATGTGTGCCAAGCTTCCAGGGCCAAGGGGCCTTTGTTGTAGACCCAGCACCTCGAGATCTGAGGATGGCTCGATGGGCGGCACTGATGCCGAGGGGTGGTGGCAGTCAACAGATGTCCTTTAGACCTGAGTTTTCCGGGTGGCTTCGCCACTAACTAATTGTGGTGGAGGATTGGCCGTATGCGTGGACATACTTCACTGGAGACCCTGACCTTCCCTTACCGGAGGGAGAGGTCTGGGACGAGGAGATTGGTATGACCTCATTTTTTGATTTTGTGTTTTTATGATTTTTTTTTTTTTTTTTGTTAGTACATGCTTGGCTTAATGACCTTTATATGCATATGTAGATGTCAGCCTAGAGCATCCAGCTGGCATGTCACCCATTGCGAGGAGATATCTAGTAGTAGCAGCAGCAGGAGCAGATCCTCAGGAGGAGGGTGGTGACAGAGGGGAGCTTATTTAGAACCTCGAGGCTATCACTCGAGGGATCTCAGATTACGCTCGGATAGCAGATGTCCCGCTAGCACACCAGAGGCACACAATGGGGGTGCAAACTTGCATCCACCGGCTCCTGAGGCGTTTTGTGCGAGTGGTGACGTGCTACCATGAGCACCACTGAGACTAGATATCTAGGCTTTTCCTTTCATGCATATTTTTTGAGAGACATGTTGTCTCTGGATGTATTCAGACAAACATGTATTATTTTTTGATGATGCACGGGGTGCAAACATTTTGGACACACATATATATATACATATGTTTTATGGTTTTATTGTACTTTATGCTTCTTATATTATGTTGAATTACATGTTATGCAAATGCCTGTCCAACACATAATTAGCTAATGCATCGGTTAACATATTAAGTCGCCTTGGAATATGTTGATAAGTAATGAAATCAAAATCCCTTTCTAATAACTTAACACGTAAATACAACCTTA
Source organism: Pinus taeda (assembly GCA_000404065.3). NCBI lineage: Eukaryota > Viridiplantae > Streptophyta > Pinopsida > Pinales > Pinaceae > Pinus > Pinus taeda. Next base: position 25,463 of record APFE031714872.1, on the reverse strand, counting down.
AAATCTGATGATCTCTGACGGAATAATTCCCGTTGAGTTGGTGGAATACAAGCTGAGAGTCCAAGTTCACAACTAATGTTCGAATGACGAGGTTAATCGCCTCAACCAATAATTCAATCACAACACTATATTCAGCAACATTGTTCGTTGTACAACCTAGACAAACCCCTTGAATGTCTACTAACTCACCATGAGGATCGTAGATCACCCATGCCGCAAATGACAAGTTGCATGTACTGCGGGAGGCACCATCAATGAAACCAACGTAAGGCGATCCAGACATCTGTCGAAGAAGCAAAAAGACACAATAAGCGGCAATCACGCCAACACACCAAGACAAAAATATGAAAACATTCACACACAACACACTTGCTGAAAGCACACGTATATACAAAAAGAGAGAGTGCCTGGACTCATGCATAGTATTTTTTCAGATAAAGCCCATTTCGGGGCTTATCCAGGGGATTGCCTTCATAATCAATAAGCTCGTAGGCTCCTTTTTGCAAAACTCTTTTCACAATGTAGGGCCCAAGCCACATAGGCTCGAATTTTCCTGCCCCTAGCTTATCGTTAGCTTGATCATAGAGCAGTAAAAAGTCTCCCTGAATGAAAGAGTGGGGGTTAACAGTATTATCGAAGTGAGTTTTCACTCGCTTCTTTTGAGCTTCAATAGCTAAGGAGGCTAGACGACGAGTCTCGTCCAGCTGCTCTAAGTAAACAAGATGCTCTTCTACTGGAGTAGTATCAGGGAGAAATTTGACGGCTATCTTTAATGAAGGAATCTCACACTCAATAGGAAGGGTCGCCTCTAGTCTGTAAACTAACTGAAAGGGAGTGAAACTGGTGGCATCCTTCACGGAGGTACGGTAGGCCCATAAAGTAGAGAACAACATCATATGCCAATTGGACTTATGCATGCCAACAGTTCGTTGAAGCATCGTTACCAAAACCTTGTTCACGGTTTCCACTTGACCGTTTGCCTGAGGATAGTACGGGGTCGAACTATCATGCCTGAGGCCCAACTGGGTTGTTAACGCGGTCATCATGTGATTACAAAAATTCTTTCTGTGATTAGTGACGATGGCTTGGGATACTCCGAACCGCGAAATAACATGGTTGA
>APFE031714872.1:0-23829 GCA_000404065.3 Pinus taeda | reverse complement strand
GTTGGGCTTGATGTCGGATCCATCAGTGAGCATCCTTAGAGGTCTCGGGACGGAAGGAGGATGTCTACAAGTAGACAATAATATCCCCGTACCAGGGATCGAGGGTGCTAATGAGGAAGAGAGTTTCATCTGGAATTGACTCTTCTAATTCAGAGGAGGCAGCAGTAGATGGCAGAGAACACAAAATTTCAGCGAAGATAAGCGATTTCTTAGACTTAGCAGCAGTAAATTCCAAGTCAAACTCTTGGAGGATGACTATCCACTTCGAGTATTTTCCCCCCAGCAACTGGCGTGACAGAATGTAGGTCATAGGGTTGCAATCAGAGATCACTGTCGTGGTACGCAGCAACATGTAATGACGGAAGCGTTGAACAACGCAAACAGCGGCTAGGGCCAACTTCTCGACATAAGCATATCCAGATTCCATGTCTAACAAATTGCGGCTAAGGTAATAGATAACGTGTTCAGTGCCATCATCGTCATCCTGAACTACAACCATGTCGATGGTGGTATCAGCAGCAGCCAGATACAACGTGTAATCGCGATGGTAATTCGGAGGCCGCAACAAAGGGGCAGAAATCAGGAGAGTTTTAAGATGTGCAAAAGACTCTTGAGCTATGGCATCCCATCGAAACGAGGTGTCGCATTTGAGTAACCGCGTGAAACCTTTTTCCACCTCGGCATAATTCGGGATAAATTGTCTTAAGAAGTTTGCTTTACCCTACAAAATCTGAAGTTGCCGCAAAGAAGCAGGGGGAGGAAGATTCAAAATGGCTTTGACTTTAAGGGGATCTAGGCAGATGCTCTCTCGGGAGACGATAAACCCGAGAAGTCGACTAGATTCTACGCAGAAGACATATTTATGCGGATTAAGTCGAATATTGTAGTATCGACAGCGAAGAAAAATTTCGTGGAGATGTGACGGATGGTCTTGCCGTTTAGATGAATGAGCGGGAAGGTCATCCAGATAAGGTTGTATGATGTGCTGGATATCATGAAAGGCATAAGACATCGCACGTTGAAAAGTGGCGATGGCATTCTTGAGACCGAAAGGGAGCTTTTTATAAGCGAAAGTACCCCATGGACAGATAAAGGCCGCCTTGTGTTGATCAGTAGGCGCGATATTAATCTAGTTGTAGCTAGAAAAGCCATCGATGAACGAATATATCTCACTCCCAGCACACTCATCAATGAGCTGGTCAATGAAAGGTGTGGGGTAGTTATCTTTTGGGTAGGCTCGGTTAATATCATGATAATCGACATAGATGCGAATAGTACCCTGCCTTTTATCCACAGGGACAATGTTAGAGACCCAATCTGTGAGTGGGATAGGGTAAATGAAACCAGCTTTAAGAAGTTTTTCAACTTCCACTTTGATTGCCACAGCCTTGCGGGGGTGCACAGGGCGTAAACGTTGATGAACAGGTTTGGCTCCTGGATACGTAGGTATCTCATGCACTACGATGTTTGGATCAATGCCGAGCATCTCTTCATAAGACCATGCAAAGACGTCACGGAACTCACGAAAAAGAGCTATATAGATTTGAATTTCCTCAGGAGTGCAAGTGACTCCTATGTAAATGTGCTCGACAATACCTGGTTTGACAGAGATGTTGATAGGTTGGGTCCGTGTAATGTTCCCCAAATTCCCTTCAGAAGATACTTGATAGACCTGAATAGGTGTCTGAAGAGGTTGTGAAGGGAGACATGGAGCAAACTGCTCGAGACAAGCCAAAGTTTCCCGAAGGGTAGGGAGAAACGAGGAACAGTGATGAAGATTGAACCACGGAGGTTCCTCGAGAGACATGGTCTCTGTGATGGCTTCGTCGGAAGGAAATATTTCCTTTAATGGATCTGAGGAGGCACATTCTCCAAGCCAAGGGGAATAGTCGTATGAGTCAAGAGCTCTGCCTAAAGAAGCAAATTCAGCAGGGGGAGCCTATGCAGCAACAATTTTGATGTAGTTGAGCTCGATGGGACTCAACGACATCTCCTAACCCCATGATTCTATCTGGTCGATGGGGGGAAGGACCCAGGGATCAGAACAAACCGAAATCATACTGATGGAGGTGAGGTTTGGAGGTGGGAGTGAGAAAACACCCATGAGGGTGGGGTCTTTGAAGAGCCCGACTCCCACACTCTCGAAAGGGATAGAGGTATGCTCCACGAAAGGCACATTGCCTTCAGAGGAAGAAGCAAAGAAGGAGAGCTGGTCTACTATGACAATTTTCCCCTGGTGAGGGAAACAAATGACACAGAAGAGGGACGAAGCCACGGCACGCATGGCATATGTCCAACTCCAGCCCAGAAGGAGGTTGTAAGTAAGATTTGCGTCAAGGACCTCAACTTCTACTTCAACGGTTTTCCCTTCTAAAGTGATCGGCAATCGTTGAAGGATACCATAGGGACGAGATTCTCTCCCATCGAAGGCTTCCAGTGTCATGGGATACTGGCTCAAAGTCGGAGACTCGATCGCTTTCCAACAAGCAACAGACATGATGTAAGTTGACACGCCTTCATCAATAACCCTACGATCGATCGTTTTCTAATTGATGATGACTTGTATGAGGAAGGTGATCTGATGAGGCAGCCTTGGGACATGGCTCTCGAGATCAAAGGTGATCAAATCCAAATCTGCTGGGTCAATGCCACCGATGGCTGATAGCAGGGACTTCCTCTGAGGGGGGCAGCTCTGAAGAACTTCTAAAGTGGACATAGCCAACAGAGCCTGCGCTAAGTCCTCAACTATGCTATAGTGTTGGGCAGCACGAGAATTTGGGTTGTAAGATGATCTCCAGAGTAACGCTTTGGGAGGGGGTCGGATTGTCGTCTTAGTATTAGGTCTCTCGATGTGGAGGGGAATAGAACTGGACGGAGGAGCACTTGAGGGGACCTCAGGCTCCTTCCCGACAGATGACGGATATTCCTTAGTTCGAGTTGTTACATGAACGGGAATGGATCCAGCCATGAACACTTGGGAACCAAAGGGAGATGAAGACGAAGATGGATCAGCCACCATTTGAGTCTGTTCAGAGGGGAAAGGTTCTTTCAGAACCAAAGGAATCCCAGGAGCACCTTTCAACAAATGACTAACCTCGGATCGCCTTGGGTAGTCTTTTGTATAGTGATCCTCATCACAGATAAGACAAGGATACATTGGTTTACGCTTGGCTCCCTCCTCGGGTGGAGGTTTGGAGGATTCCTGTTTGGGTTGCTCAGACTTATTCTTTTCTTTCCCCTTTTTCTTTCCTTTTGAGGCCTTGTTCGCCATGGTGGACTCAATGGCATTAACCTCGGAAGTACTTCCAGAATTAGAACCACCCTGAGAAGTGTTTTCGTTAGAAGCATTCGATTTTTGCTTCCCAGGGTTCGAGGATGATTTTTTCGACGACAGATTTACAAAGCCAATAACCCCATCAACAGATGGCTTTGGTGGAGCTTTGGATGTACCGAGTCTCGGGGCATCAAGAAAATACTCATATAAAGTACCTGACTGAGAATAAACTAAGTCAAGGTACTGGGCACGCGCGATAGCTTGCTCTTCAGTCACACAAACTCCCATAGCAATGTCCCGTGCGATCTTAGGGACAAAGGAAGTTGTGAACCAATCGGTGAGGAGTTGATCAGGAATCCAGAACTTGATCAACCGACGACGCCTTCTCCATTCATGTATATGATCAGAGATGTGCGTAGCCGTGTCCTGCTTGAGAGATGTAAGGAGATGCGTTCCTGTCTCATACCGAACGGGTAACTGAAAATGAGTGAGTAATTCCATTTCCAGTGAATTGAAATCTTGAAAAGATGCATGGGTCAATTCAATGTACCATTTAGCAGCGGAGCCGGTGAGAGTCCTTTGGAACAGGCGAAGCTGAACTGAATCGTCAAGCCATGAATTGGACGAACACCAAAGGTGGTAAGTCATTACATGGGCTTGAGGATCCTCTCCAGCTTTGCCGTCAAATTTGGGACAATCGTCGGGTATCTTGGTTGGAACTAGCGGCCATTGTGGATTATGCAAGATCGGATCATTGGTTAACTTCGACACATTCGGCAGTTCCAACGTTGCTAAGAATGGTAACTGAGGGTTGAAGGACATCTGCTGTTGTGGATATGAGGTAGTGCCAGAGTTCCACCCACTTGCTGGTTGCCCCCATTGACCTTGTCCAGACGGGCTAGGTCCAAAAGGACCCTGTTCGTAGGGACTCTGTCCATAAGGGTTATATCCATAACTAAATGGTTGATTCTAGATCTGCCCCCCAGCGCCCCATTGGTTACCATACTGACCTGCAGGAGCAACATTTGGTTTCTGGTAATTTTGGTAAGGGGTGACCTGCGGCTGTTGATAATTTTTATACGGGGCAAATTGAGTTTTCCCTTGGGGTTGCTGGTATCCATACGGTTGCTGGGCTCCATATTGAGCCTGGGAACCAGGCTGCGTTTGGTAAGAAGTTTGGGATTGAAACCCACCTTGCGACTGGAGACTAGTTTGATTCTGGGGCTGAAAACAGGGTTGAGCTTGAGAAGCAGGGACCATCTGCATGCCCGGTTGAGCAGGCCCAGAGAGATGTCCTTGGGAAGACTGAGGTTGGGCCATCTGGCCGGAATGTTTTTCTGGCTGGATCTGGGACGGACCTACTTGCCCAGAAGGCTGAGCTTGCTGGGTGTTCGGTTGTCCTTGTGCAAATGAGGGTTGTCCTTGCAGACCAGATGGCTGACTAGGCTGAGCAGCGGGCTGGACTTGCTGCATGTAAGGCTGACCACCTTGCCCAGAAGGGTACCCTTGCTGGGTTGCAGGTTGTCCTTGTTGCACGTAAGGTTGTCCCGGATTCCCGTAGGGTTGACTCGAAGGGTATCCCTGCTAGACTCCAGGTTGTCCTTGTTGAGCATAAGGTTGTCTCGGGTTTCCAGAAGGTTGCCCAAGATAGGTAAAGGACAGACCAGCATAGGCCAAAGGTTGTCCCTGGGAGGGTTGTCCTTGTGAGCCTCCAGGTTTCCCTGGATAGGTTTGGCCATAATATTGCTGCCCATAATTAGGCTGCATGTAGGATGGCTAACCTTGGTATGATGGTCCTTGGTGCGGCTGCCCTTGATCCAGACGGAATTGGCCACCACCATAACCATTGGTACCCCAAGTGACATTCAACGGAATTGAAGCCTCAACAGCGGGCTGAGCTGGCAAGGAGGTATACAAATGATGACCTATAGGGTCATAATAAGGGCCTAGCACGCCTAGATTTTGGACAGCGTGCAAGTATTGAGAATATGCCCCCCCCCCGCTGAAATGGCATCAGAAGAAGGTGGGGCACTGCTTGCAGGATGAACAACTCTGGTAGGATGTGCCAACTGACCACTATGTACTGGACCACGAGATGGGCCAACAATAATAGTTACGATGGAAGATGTCGTAATGGCACTAGCAACCAGAGTTGAAGATGCGACACAAACAGTCGGATTGGTCGGAACTGTCGTGACAATGGTATTGTGAACTTGGGAAACAAAATATCTCGTAGTGGGAACGATGTTATCATCCCACATGGTACCAGAAGAGGAGTTCCTAGAGCCCATGGCATCCATCAGAGATCTATAGCATGCAGGCACTGTAATACCGAGAGGGGTAACAGTGTAGGGCGTAGATATGACCGGGGATGTGGCCGGGATAGGAGTCTCGATACTTGACATAACAGGTGTTTCACTCACTACAAGAGATGTTTTCTCCATATCAGAAGAATCCATCGGGGTCAGAACACCAGTAGGAGTAGAGGGATAATCCTCTTCGTAAGGTTCCCAAACAGGGTTCCAAAACATATCATGAAGCTCGTACTCTGGAGCACGAGAGCTCAATGGTTGGACACTTGGAATAACAGGAAAAGTGTCACCACAAACCGGTGTCTCAGGGGCAATAGAAGAAGGAGACCCTTGGTCACTAGGGACGGGAGACAGGATCGATGGATCCACTAGGATGATTGAATTAAAAAAATCCTAGACAAGCTAACGAAGAAAGACCCTACTAAAAAATAACGCAAACAAGATCTAACAAGGTAAATGTAATCGTGGTCGAATAAATTTTTAAGACATTAGGACACAACTTGACCTTTTCATGTTTTAAGAGTCGAGAAAAGGACAAAAGATGACTCTAGTTGCCTTCGAATATTTAGTGAGCCCGAAGTGACAAATGCTCAATAGAGCCTTTTCTTTTAAGGAGTCCGAAAAGGATAAAAAAAGTGACTACTCTGGAGAAACTAGGCAAGGGGTTTACCAAACAATCCGTAAACCTGCATATACACCTTAGTAATCATATGAAAACCAAGGACTTTCCGTACGACAGTCAATCTTCCTGAATGTTGTGTTCGGTGCATTACGGGCTGTAAGGCAGTAGACACAGCTTCCTGTGGATCAAGGATGATAACCTAGTGGATTCTCCCCATATATATGCGACGATACGTGGGAGCACAAGTCTGTACTAGACCATAGTTGAGTCACAAAAGGAGGAATCACCCAACCTTAAGTGAAAACAAAAGTGACTAGGTTTAACGACGCCGGAGCACATCTCTAGCCTAGACCTCTAGAATGTGAGCGTTATGTTCCAATGCATTTTTAGCTTTATTCGATTTATTTTAAAGTTGATCTTAAGGTAAGTTTCGGTTTTCACGTCCTACCGTATGTAATCTCTCAAAATCGCTAAATGCAATCTATATGCCAAAACATGTCATTCCATTCGATGAATGCTAATTACGAGAGAGTTAGAGAGCTTTCATGCAAACGAAACGATCACAACAACAAAGAGTTTCCCTAATGCAGTTAATGCAAATCAATAAACTTTTCTTTAAGATCACTAAATCTCTAATCGAAATGAAAAGTTCTAATTTTCATTAACTGATTCAAATCAAAAGAGATTTTTCTTTTTAATAATGGCAAAATTCACTAAATAACTTTTGAGAAATAACACAAACAAATTCTATCCAATACACACACGTTCAGTTCCTCAAATCACCAATCAAACATCTAAAGAACCAAAAAGATCCCAAAGAGCACAATGAGCTGTGTGATCTGGGCTCAAAGTGAGACGAAGCGGAATTCAAGTGAAGACGAAGTAAATCACCCAAATAACACAACAAAATGATTCACAACTACCAAACAAGTGTAAGGGAGCAAACAAAAGAGTCGACTAGACCACGAAAAGATCAAAACACCTTAGGAAGGCTCGATTCACAAGGCCACTAGATGCTCTAGGGCTAGAAATGCAAAATCGGTGGAAAAGGCAAACACCCAAAGGGTAGTGATCAAAGCCAGTCAAATTATACTCCAACACACTCAAGTAGTCTGATAAAGGTACTTAGGATAAAAACAAATCTCAAAAAGTTCAGAACCAAGAAAACTTCAAAAGTTTACAGGCCTGGCGCAACTGTCAGGCTGCAACAAGCGCCTTTCAGGAATTGGCGCGGGTTGTAAATGTGCAACATGCACCAACTGGCATGACTGTCACGCTCTAAACTAGCGCCGGCCGAGTTTGCTATGGAAAAATAAAAACAAAAGAGCCAAGGCCAAACCAGCAACACCTAAGTACACCAAGAGGCAAAAACAACACAGGCATTCAATCCAGAAGGCTAAACAAGAGGGAGAAACCAAGGAAGTAACCAAGAAAGAAGGCAAGTTCGAAGCCGTTCAGTTTGCAAACCAAACCGGAGATGCACTGAAGTAGTGTTGATCTACTTCACTAATGAAAATCAATAGCGTTTCGAAGGCTATCTGGCGAGACTTCAGGCTCCGTCTAAAGTTTACAAATCAAACAACAAGACAAGATAAACAAACAAGGTAAAAGCCAACTCCCCAGTGGAGTCGCCAAATTGTTGTACAGGTAAATCCCCTCTGCGGACAGAGGCGATCCCACTAACATAAATGGGGTCTAGCAACAATCAAACAACGCTAACACGCAGGTTCCTAGTTGCAAAGTAAAGGTCGATGATGAGGACCTACCTCGAATCCGACGCTAGTATTCGTAGAAGAGTCGTCGCTTCCATTCTTTCACTTCAGCTGGTCACAATCCTCACGATCCTCGGGAACAGACACCTACACATGCAAAGAACAAGACAAATACAAGCATAAAATCCAAGAAATGCAACTATGTACCAGTCAAAAAGGATACAACTCAAACATCATTATAAAGACACATGAGTGGAACCATAATGATAGTCGTCTATTATTATTGATAAATAAAAGAGAATACAACCATGTTTTGACGTCAAATCCTCCTTTGGCTGGGTCATCAGCAACACATGCCTTGCAAAGCTTGTAGGGGATGGGAAACAAGCCTCTCTCTCCTTGATTACTTGGACATGGATCTCCTCTTTAAAGATATAGCCTCATGGGGATGAACAAGGCCTCTTGTAGCATGAGCTTAGCAATTCTCAGACTTTGGGACTTAGATTTGGGAGCTTGAAGAGTAGAATTACTAACTAGCTTGTCAAAGGGAAAAGAACAAGCTTATATAGAGGTAGGAGGAGTAGATAAGACCATCCACCAGATTCATGGGATTGCCCTTATCATTAGGAAGCTTCCATGAGAGGTGGAGAACTACTTCCCTCCTTGGGAGATTCGAAGCCCAACTGAACTAACTTAAATTGGAATCAGTTCATGGATAGGTTAGAAGGAACCTTCGGAAGTTTGTTTGCTAAAAACTTTACCCAACTAGGTTGGCGCTAGTGTGACTTTGACACAGAGCGCCAGCTAGCGCGCCCTCTTTGGAGGATTTCCCCTATTGGCACGAGTGATACACTGTGGAACAACACCAATGGAAAAAGGGCTATATTTATGGGTATTTTGTAGAAGGTGTCTTCAGGGCATATGAAGTACATACTCAAGGGGATACAATGCAGGTGTTTTCAAGTTATGTCACTTTTCACAGGTCCCGAAATAGGTCCTCCAATGTACGGGAGAAGGGGTAACAGGGACGGTGACAAAATAATGTGTAACATGCATGTTTCATGAATATAGTAATACTATTCTTTATATGTCTGTGGTATGTGTTTTGTTCACATGTACTAGGGAAATTGATTTGTTTCAACAACTTTTGTACTTATCTGGTTGAAGGTGTGTTGTATTTTGTTTTATGACCATGGTTCTCTTGTGAACTACTTTACAGGTTAACTAATGATGCTCATATGCTCTAATGTGTCACTTTTAGGATAGTACAATTACTTTTCTTGTGGAGGCTGACTCTCTTTCTCCTTATCATGAAAGTACCTTATATACATCACAATTGTATGCCTTACAGTTTCAACTTACTTGTTTTTTTCAAGGATTTTTTTGTATAACCTCTTATGTTAATAATGGAATCCAAGGAAAATACCTGAGGAAAATGGAATCATTCATATTTCTAGTTGGGGCTCCTACTCCAAATGTCATGAGGTATAATTGGGACTTCACAACGGGGAGACTCCCTTGTTTGACATATTTCCATCACTGTCAATAGTTGGCACTAGAAGGAGGGAAATATGACAAGATATGCATGTTAAGTCTGTTTTGAATCCATGATCTTAAATGAATTCTCCCAAAATAATAATCCTTGAATGTTTTTCTATCCATTCTCTTGGTAAACTTTGCATCTTTGGGGAGCAATTTCATGACTTGTCTCAATTCATATTTGATGGTGATGGTGATACATTCATGGCCAAATATATTTCCAATTTTCTTTGTTTTTGTATGTCTCATGAAATCGATGATGAAGATGTTGTTTGTATATTATTGACCCTCACTCTTGAAGGTCGATTTAAGAAGTGGTATCAGACTTTACTATCTGCATCCATTCATTCATTTGATTAATTCCTCAAGGAGCTTCATCAAGCCTTTGATAGGTATGGTTATCAAAATGTATGTAATAGGATTGATCTACTCAAAATGAAATATGGTGAATCTATAGAGAATTTTCTTAATCGGTTTCTTCACCTTTGCTATGAGAATCCTACAAAATATTTTAACTATAATTTTATTAGTGAAAAGTTTCAGAATTTGATTCTTCTCTCTGTGAAATCATTTTCATTTTAACCCTTTTAAAATGTTTCTCTCCCAACTTATGTTAATCATTAGAAACCCCCAATATGTGAATAGGTACCTACTATTCTATTTATTCCATGTCCTCCTCCTTTTCCAATGCCAATTTTGGTACCTTCTTGCGATGATGTTAAAGTTAGGAAATTTCAAAATCAAATAGTTGATCTGTCCATTCAACCTCCACCCATTTCCCATGATATGGATCTTACTTAGGAGAACTTCGAATGGTGTAGCAATTACATGGAGCCCGAAGTAAAAGTTGATCCCTTAGTTTTTCAAGATCACATTAATGTACATAATTCTAATATTGACTATTATCCAATTGAAAACATAATTTCCTCAAGGGATACTTTTCAACCTCTAATATATACATCTCATGATTCCTTTTTTCATGATACACTTGATTAATCTACTTCAAATTCTAATGATGTTCAACCAATTGTTTTAAGTGGTAAATAATAAAAAGGTAGTTGCATCTCAGAGGTAGAGGAAGAAAGTTTTGAAGACATGTTTCATCTTTCTACTCTCTTTTAGTATAATGATCCTATATTATCAGTTGATTGCACATATTGTAATCTTGGTAACCTGTAAAATGTTTTCAAATACTTCATTCATGTTGAGTCTTTCGACAACCATCACCATGAAATCCTTGTTTCGATTAACACATGTGGTCATGGATGTTTAAGTATGTTAAATGGTATTTTTTATTCCTTTGAAGGCTTTGATTCATAAGGCATTGATTTGAATTCTACTTCTCATGGCTTGCAATCTCCATTTATGGGATGCGATACTCTTTCAATTCAAAATGATTCTAAAATTTCTTTGATTCATGCATCTTCAGATATCAAATTTAAAGAAATATGTTCCCACAATGTTGAATCTTTGTGTTGGCTTAGGGGGTCCTAACCCAGGTTCAGATTTAGTTGCGCCAACCAGCAAAACCCTACACTATTGGCCCTTTCGGAAATAACCCACATAGCACAGGCTACAGTCTCACCCGAAGCAGTATTGGGGGATGCAAGAACCAAGTTTTTGCATCCAGAGACTAGTGTGATGTCTTCCAATGCCTTAGATCTACCTCCATAGAGATAAATAGAATTATAGGTCTCCTTACTACATATAAGTTAAAGCTACTCCAGACCTTTCCGAAGGTCCATGATCAGTCCTAGCGAACCTTAAAAATTTGACTCACCTACTTTCGTGCATCAACAAGAAACCATAGATCATAGTTTGCATAGATCTACTTAATTCATCAAAAAACATAATAGAAAAAGATTCTAACTTCGTGGAAGTGGATAACCATTCATTTCATATATTATTAGGATATATTCAGTGAACTCACGTAGCAGTCATTCAATATTTCAGAGAACATATCACGAATTAACAACATATAACATAAACAGATGCAATGGAGTTACTGAGTAATTCTTTAAAAAAATTTCTTTATTGATCTTCAATTCACCGATTACAGACTCTTCTTACCCTACACACACATCTGCAGGGATCCACGCACTCAATTGTGGACTCTACCTAGGCCTCCTACGTACTCATTTGCAGGAGCCCCCTTTCTCCACCTAAGTTTAGGAAGCAGAGCCTTACTACCTTAGATCTTGATCAAGACAACAAATATCTTCAGCGTACCCAATTCTCTATCGCAAGTTATCTCTAAGAATCACTAAGACTCAAATTTATATATTTTCTAATACAATAACATGGCCCCTGTCTTATTGGTGATTCCTCAAAACTGACCAAAACAAGGTGCTAAGACCACTTTGACTCCTATCTAGCTGCGTGCTACACATCCACATTTCATGGAGACTTTACATATTTTACAAAATTCTTTACAAAAAATGACTAGTTTATTCAATTCTTCCCCTAGGGACCCCATCACAAGAAGCCCCCAACATAAATATTGTGATTCACCCTTGAGTCATTCAATTGGTTGTTCCACTTTCTGGTGGAGTTCACTGAATGCCTTGGTCAATTCTTGAAGCTCTACAATACTCTATCCTGCTACTTGTTGTACCTTCGGGACTAGTTTATCAATCGTTGGCCCCTCTACTACAAGTTTCATAGTCCTGTGGGTCTGCTGCATGACCTTCAGCTTCTCATGATTGTTCTATGAAATTTGGAAGGTTTCATCTATCTAAGGCTCAAGCTAGTCTCTAAGAAAGGACTATTTTTTAGCAACTCTTGGATTTGCATCAATTTTTCCTTTCCTTCCTACAAGCATGTGAAGCACTAGACTAGCACCAACATCTGTGATGTCGTATTGATTTCATCATATTGTTTTTGCACTTCCCTAATCTTTGTCTTCAATTGTTGCAGCGTAGGATCTTCCTGCAGTGTATCCCATATGTTCATTACCTGAGAGAAGATTGCAACCTTGAACTGCGACATCTAGTTGACCCATGGAATCTTTTATAGTTGTGCCTCTTTGTTCTCTAACTTCTAGTGGTGTGGTTGGTTGAGGCTTGGGCTTGAGTTTGGATATTTGCATCTGGAAGTAAAAGGTGACTTGCCCAATCTCATCTTTGGCATCATGCACCATAAAAGATAACTTTCTAACTTTTGTTTCGGCCTCTATATCACATACGATATGAAATTCTGGAATTGTCTGATAGGTCTACTCAATTATTGTCTCAACGTGTGTACTTCGTGCTTGCATCTCCTCTTTCTCCTTTAGCACCTACATCTTCTCCTCGTATATATATGCATTGTTGACTTTTCATTCACCAAGCACTGGAAGGGCACGCTGCTCCCATATTTGCAACTCCTTGGAGACCCCTAACAATGGAACAATTTGTTCGCTTAGGGGATCGTGACCTTGGTTCAGAGTTAGTTGTGTCAATGAGCAAAACCCAAAACCACTGGCCCTTTTAAAAACAACCCGTGTAGTGTAGGCTGCAGTCTCACCCAAAGCAGTATTAGGGGATGCAAGAACCAAGTTTCTACATCCAGATACTAGTGTGATGTCTTCCAGTGCCTTAGATCTGCCTCCATGCAGATTGATAGACTTCTAGTGCTCATTACTGCATATAAGTTAAAGTTTCTCGAGACCTTCATGAAGGTCCATGATCAGTCCTTGTGGACCTTAACTAGTTGAATCACCTACTTTCATTCATCGACAAGAAACCCTATATTAGAGTTCATGTAGATTTACTTAATTCATCAGAAAACATAAGAGAAAAAGCTTCTAACTTCGTGGAAGTGGATAACCATTCATTTCATATATGATTAGGAAAGATTCAGTGAACTCATGTACCTTTCATTCAATATTTCAGAGAACATATCATTAATTGAAATCATATAACATAAACATATGCAATGGAAATACTCAGTAATTTTTCAAAAAGTTGTCTTTATTGATTTTCAATTCACTGATTACAAACTCTTCTTACCCTATGCACATAGCTGCAGGGGTCCGTGCACTCAGCTAAAAACTCTACCTAGGCCTCCTATGCACTCAGCTGCAGGAGCCTCCATTTCTCTACCTAAGCACAAGAAGTAGAGCCTTCCTTCCTTAGCTCTTTCTCAAGACAACAAATCTCTTCAACATACCCAATTCTCTGTCCAAAGTTATCTCTAAGACTTGCTAAGAATCCGTTATTTATAGCTTTCCTAATACAATACCATGGGCCCCGGTTCTTGGGCGAGTATTCAAAACTGACCAAAACAAGGGACTAATACATTTGACTCCTATCTATCTGAACACTCCACATCCACATTTCACAGAGACTTTACATATTTTATAAAATTCTTTACAAAAAATGACTAGTTTATTCAATTCTACCCTTGGGGACCCCATCCCAACATTTTGGTGTACCCTGCTGAAGAAACACAAGATAAATTTGAATGTTGCATCTGTATGCCTATATTCAATCTCTATTATGATGAAGGTAATCTCATGGAGTATAATGTGCATGTTGAATTTCTTCTTACGATTTCAATATAATTTAGTTACAAATAGTGTTTCTCCTCCTAAGTCTTCTCATCCCTCTTCAACTCTAGCACAATATTCAGTGTACCCGAATGTGTTTGATCAGTATATTAGAACAATATCTTCTCTTAATGTTTTGGATCCTTTTTCTATTGGTTTTAGTTGTGTTAAGGTAAAGGATGGTGTGATTCTACCATTATAGAATGAAAATATTGAATCTATTATTCATGATATGTTCAATTGTAAATATTTCATATGTTAGGAGGAAGATGTTACAAATCGAAATGATCAAGGAAGTTTACTAATTGATGTATCTCAATTCTCTATCCATCAAGAATCTGATATGTTTAATATAAAGTTTGATCACACCACTGGAATCACTAGGGTTTTTTTCATTCATATGATGAAGGTGGTGCATATTTATCATTTGATTTCTCTAAGCCGCTCAAATTTGATGATCCACCATCAAAAAGTTTACAAACCTTTCAGGAAGTCGAGGCACTCCAGCCCATATTTATGGTTATGTCATGTTCTCGTAATCTTGTTGAAATATCCAGGCTAAGTTCGATCCGTGTTTTCATGCATAATTTTTTCCTTAACATTCATCCTCTGGAAGTGAGCTCATTCTTGCAAGATTTTCAATATTTCCAAGTTATTCCTCTTAACCCTCAGATAGAGTTCATGATCAGATGGAAGATTATTGTTTGGATAATTTTTCATCATGTGAATCCCTTTCATCACATCTAGGGTTATAGAACACATCATTTGTAGAACTACTCAGTTTCAAAGCTTGTCATTGTGGTTATCATGATATAGGTCATTCTAGGTTAAAGGATTTGTTTTTTTCAAACACTTCCAAGCTCGATCACCATATTATTCCCCCTATGTATGTAATACAGTTTAATTATCTTTCTAACACAATATCTCTTCTTGAGTGTTTGGAAATATTTGGATCGTTCAGTGGATCAAAACCCTTGTGGAGATAGATATTGTATTCCAATTGACATATGAGAATCGAAGACCTTATATGTTAATCGATCAATCTGATCATAACATTAGAGATTCTCTTTTTGATTTGAATGTGTTAACTAAAGTTTTATTTTATCACGAGTCCTAGGGTTTTTAAATTGGTTGTTTTGAATATTAAGATCCAATCGTTGAATGGTTAGAGTAATCTTAAATGGAAAACTTCAATGAAAATAATAAGTTTCGATATTTCTTGATGTTTACTAAAATTGAAAACATGAATGAACATACTTTCACAAGTAGCCTTCAAGGTTTGTATGATCATAATTTCAATAAACAAGGTAAATCTTGCGGCTGGTTAAGGGTAATTAGTATGGGACATTATTTTGATAAACGAGACTTTCAATTCATTGTGCAATCTTTTCAAATTGTTTTCTTTACTCTTACACAATGCTTTTAGTTTCTTATATCTTTGTGATTCAAGGATAGGAGTGGTTACAGTTGCTATACTAGAAATTCCATTACACTTAGCTCTGACCTTCCATCTTGTTAGGTTAGGACTACCTTTAGGTGCATTTTATTTCTCTAGTTGCATTGCATGACCCTTGCAATTTACCTTGCACTAGTCCTTGAATTTGGTTTGTTTGGTTTCTTTGTCTTCCTTGTTGCTTTACAGTCAAATTTTACTTTCGATTTTTTTTTCTTTTTTTTTTTCCCTATTATGCGTTTTATTTTCTTATTTCTTTTAATTAATAAGAATCTTCATGAAAATTGTCCTTCTTGGTCAAAATACGACATTGGAAAACTTGAAAAGTGAAATTGTGATGGAGAACAATGGTTGGCTTATCTGTCATCCTCTTATCTATTTGGGTTTACATATTTTTGAAGTTGATGATGTATGAATAGAAAATCCGATTCATTTAAGATGGAAAGCCTTTGGTTTTACTCAAAATCCTTTATATTTATTAGGATCTTCATTCCAATTTTAGCCTTGTATTGAATGTAGAAATTACGATGTAGATTTGTAGTTTCTCACGAAGTTTTTATCAAAATCACAAGACACAAACCTACTCTATTGCTTTGTAGAAACTAATTCACAATATAGAACAAAAATTTTAGGCATGCAAGAAGTACTTTTCATGGGGAAGAAAACTTGCTAAAAACCCCAATTCCTACTTTCATTAAATCAGAGGAATATAGATGTATACAATTGGTTTTCTTAATTTAGCACAACTTGCAAGTGCATAACCTATCTCTCTACTCAGTGAAAGGATCTGAACCAAACTTAGTCAAATTTTTCCTCTACTTGAGCTCCTATTTAGAAAATTTCTAAAATTGATTTTGTAATTCCTTTAGGTTGATCATCTGACTGCATGCAACACATGTACACTTAAGACTAGTCTACAACTGATGTTACATTACCTTGGAATCTCCACCAGGACTAGGGAACTCAAATTCTCTACATGCACTAGCTATTTTGGGCTTATTGATCAATTAACTAGATGATCACTGAGTTTGATTGAAGTCCCACTACGTAATTGACCTTTAACTAGTTCCTCCCAAAGTTGCAACTAGTTTAACTTAAATCAATCTGAGATAATTGACCTTGATTGCTACAAATTAGCAATCACATATGATGAACTAAACTTTAAATCCTCCAACTAGAATTTACTAAGTAAACTAGCCGACACAAGCCATGTCACACAAGTTAACATCATCCAAGTTGTCTTCTGATGTGGAATTTTGATTTTTATCAATCTAACTAAGGAAAAATCAAATTGATAATTTCTTGCTGCATTTTTCAACACTCCCTCTCAGCAAGAAAGGGATTATCAACCACCCCTATCTTGCAGTCCAGGGAAAATTTTGAGGATGAAAATTTGTCTTAAATTTTAGAAACCTTGGCAAATATTACTAGTCCCCAAATTGCAAATTATAAAATTTATGTTGATATCTTTGTAAAAAAATTCAAATGTTTTAGGTAAAATAATTTTATATTATAAAATTTGGGTGGATCATTTTTATAAAAGAATGGAAATTAGCAAATATTTTTTGGAAAACCCATGGAAAATGAACCAACTTGCGGATATTAGCCCCTAAAAATTTCCATGTCTTGCACCTATGGAACTCGAACTTCCATCTTAACAAGGAATTTTTAAAAATGTTGGCATCTTGTTCCTCTATCAGAATTTATTGCAACCACATTATCTACCTTTGCACACAGTCCCATAAATGGTGATACTGAATATCTATATGCTTGTATTGGTCATGAAAAATAGGATTCTATAAGATATTGTTGCAACCCTCATTATCATAGTAGATCACAATTGGATCCATCATCTAACTAAATAATCCAACAGGTATCTTTCTCATCGAGATTGCCTCACATATTGCTTGACTTGTAGCCATCTATTCTGCTTCTTCCGAGTTGTGCGTCACATACCTTTGCTTTTCTCTATATTGGGAAATAGTTGCGAACCCACCCTTGAAAATTCCACTTGATGTACTATTCTAGTCCGATGGACTCCTCACCCAATCTGTATCTGTGAAGGCACACAAATTCACTCCCTCTATCCATATGTACCATAGTCCAAACTGGGTAGTGCCTCAGAGGTATTGTAAAACATGCTTAGTTGCCCTACAAAATAATTTGGTTGCCCTAACCATAGTTTGGCTTTGTTGGTTGACTGCATAACACATATCTAGTCATGTGTTCACAAGGTACATTAGTGAACCCACTAATTTCCAATAAATGGTAGCATCTACTTCCTCACCCCAAGTGACATCCTCTTTCCTCTAGTTTCTCGCTAGAGGTGTCTCCATCGTTTTTCAACTCTCCATGTAGAACCTATGTAGTATCTCATGTTCATACTTTCCTTGAGAGACAAACAATTCCCCATTTCCTTTCCATACTTCCAAACCAAAGAAGTATTGCATGAGATCCATGTCCTGATTTCAAATTCTCTTGCAAGGTCCTCCTTGCAATATTTGATGAGTGTTTCATCACCAGTTAGAATCAAGTCATCAACATATAAGACAAAAATCAACAATTCACCTTCTACCAAAATATGATAGAGGTTTTCATTTGCTTTACTTTTTGTGAAGCCCAAATCAGTGAGATAACTATCGATCCTGGTGTACCAAGCACAAGGTGCTTTCTTGATTTCATGCAACACTTGCTTGAGTCTGCACACAAGAGACTCCCCATAGAAAGTCTCAGAGATTTTTGGTTTCTCTATGTACAACTCCTCCTAAATAACTACATTAAGTAATGTTGTTTTTACATCCATCTAGTGGATATTTGACCCCATCTACATATCCATCATCATTCCCCTGATGTTACAAGATAATTTCACTAATTCAACCTAATCTACTAGGTGAATTAAAACATGAAACTACAAGTACATGAAACTCATTAGCAATTCCTTCTGAAACATACAAACAATCTTGACTATCTCTTCATGCCACTCTAGAATGATAGCCATATGACTCTCAATTGGTGTAATCCAATGTACAAATGAAGATAATTTAGATATGGCATGTATTAGGTCATGGGAGAAGTCATGGTTCACACGCCCATGCACAAGTAGAGGATAATGACACTAAAAAGTAAACACATAAAAAAATTAATTATATTTTATCCCTTGGAATAAAATTAATAACAAATAATAAAATGATGATTTTGACATACGTACGCTTATAAGGTTCAAATGGTCATGTGATTTAAGCCCCAACAAATGGTCTGCCATAGTGAAGCAAGCCATAGTGAAGACCCATGTCATCACCAAAAAATTGATCATCTAGCCTAATTTACTAGATGGATCAAAGTACACCACGTAAAGCCAATTTTACCATAGTAAAATTGCTTTCACTGTGAGAAATTACCTAATAAACCACCTTTATTAAGTAATTTATAGTTAAACCAATGAAGAATAATTAAATAAATCATTATCTATTTGATTTTCTTATAGGAATAATTAATTTAACCACTATTTTATTATTATTCCTTGTCAAATTTGACCCAATCATGAAAAATATAAAGATAAATAATTATTTTTCTTATTTTTCTCTAAGAATAATTAATTATCACTAATTAATGATTATTATTTGTTAAATTTGACTAAATCCCCTACGAATAATTAAATAAATCCTTATTTGTTTCTTATTCATTAACTAATTCATGGAGATAATAAATAAATAAATTAATTTATTATTTATTATTTCTAAATAAAAGTTTAAATATGTTTTCCCTCCTAAACAAATATAATAAATAATTCCACGTGGTAATTCCAAGAATGGGATCAATAATATTTTATTATTACTCATTATTCAAGGATAACTCAATATTTTGTTATAAATAGGAGGGTTTTCCACTCATTATTCACTTTTTATTATTTTCATTGCTGCACTCACTATTGTAACTCTAATTATTTTCATTGTCGCATGCCATATTTTTTTTGGGTTTATGCATTATAGAGAAGAGAGACTCTACAGAAGCTGAAGACATTTAAGGATAGCCAAGAACCCATCCCATAGAGGGGGACTAGTAACATTTATATGTTCTCTTCATAGGTGTTATTATAAAAAGTATTCTTTACATATCTAGTTTCCATTGGATGTTTGGGGTTATTACTCTTTGTTTCAATGTTTAACTATGATCGTAGAATAGATCAAAGTTTGGTAGGTTTTATTTCTATCAATAGTTGCAAATCTACAATGTTTAGCAGTCATTTTTATTGTTGAGATTGTTTGTCGTGCATAATCTTAAGTGGGTTCCTTTCGTACATCATTGAAAAGAAAGCACTAAAACAAATTGGCAACTCCATTCGGTTTTTACACTTGAGATCTAGAAACCTGGGTGACCTTTGGTTTCTAGCTTAGGGTTTCTTCTTTTCTCAATTCTATTAATGTTTCCTAGTGTTTTAACGCTGAACTTGATAAATTTCTGACTTCCGTAAGCTTTCTGGTCTTTTCCATAGGTCACAGGAACCAACTGTGGGAAAGGGGACACTTTTTTTTATTTTTTATTTTTTTTCCTGAAATTTACGAACCAAAAGTCTTGGAGCAGAAATCATAGTTTTTACCCTAGAAGGTGTGATCTGGGCTCCAGAATGAAACTTTGTGCTCAAAAGGTGTGATTTCATCAAAAAATAGGTCAAAACCTACGATTTCTGGGTTTTAAAGTTTTTCTCAGATCTGTTTCTGGATTTTCCTGAGAGTTGTTTGCTGGGTGTCTGACCTTGGTCTCATCCCAATTAGGCCTTTATACATTCTATTTTACTCATCAAATTTGAATTTAGCCTCCCTTAGGGCTTCTAGGATACTTCCACCTTTCTAGGAGAGGTTTAGCTCAGTGAGAAGTCTAAGTTTCTGTAGCACTTTCAGCCACATTTTCCATATTTGTAACCTTTTCTTTAAGATCTAATAAGAAAGGTTTCTACCATCCATAGTTTCACATTCAAACTTGTTAGGTCATTCCCTTAGGGTCCCATCAATTGCCCTATGTGTTTCACCCATCTCCGTATCTTTTTGCAATGATCCTCTGGTTTTTTGTTGTTGCTGCACCACTTTCTAGAAACTTAGAGTCACTTGATCCCAGTCACACCAACATTCAGATCTCTTAACCATTTTAGTGTATTTCCCATTGGTTTAGCCACCAAGAAGTACAGTGTTTTCAAAACTATTTTTGGGTGGGGTTTAGTTAAGTGTTTTGCTATTTATTTGTTGTTAATTATTTCAGTTTATTTGCAGCAAGCTTTTTTATTTATTACAAACACAATCTCAACTTAGTCAATTAATACACTTACACACACAAGCACACCTTAAGCGAAGGGCACCTGGTTTACACCACCAAGACAAGACTTAACATAATAAATTTATCTCAACGCATCAAAGACAGAAGATATATTGTTGATCTCCTTTCACCATTTCTGTGTTCTGTGTGTCCTTCTATCATTGCGCCACCAAGTCGTACGTTGTAGAGACTATTAGGCCTTCACCCCTAGTTTCCTCTTAGGCATGTTTCTCCTCCCTGTCAAGTTCGAGTTCATAGCCCTTCGAGTCCCCATCCCGACCCTTTTCCTAATCATTCTGATTCCTCATTTGATTTAGAGCCTTCTATATTGCATATCGCCACCATGTCTGGACCCACAGCTGGTGCAGGAACACAATCTGGTTGTGGCTCTGGAGCTATACTGGCAGTCACATTAGGCAAAATAGTCTCAAGAACCATTCCAATAGCCCCCATGCTCCCCTTTATGGTTGGGTTAAGTCTACTGGATCTTAAACAGTTGATAAACAACCCCATACACCATGATGTTGGTTGGCCCTCTATGCCGACTAAGCTTCCCTCAATGTTGCCTTTAGGGGGCCTAACACAGGTTTAGAGTTAATTAGCCAAATGAATCTCTACACTACTAGCCCTTTCAACAACAGCCCACAGAGCGTGGACTGAGGTCTCACCCGAAGTAGTATGGAGGGATGTTGGAACCAGGTTTCCGCACCCTTGAAATGTTTGAGGGGTCAGTTTAGTTCAACTGTGAATAGCTTCATAACGGTTACTTCGCGCACTATCCTGACCTGCAAGACCTTCGTGATCTATTATAATCGCCTTCGCGCAACCCTAAATGGGGGCTGAGGTGCTTTCCCACTGCTAGGGAAACATTCTATTTTATTTCCCCAAGTTACATCACATCTCTTACTTGTCTCCTTATAACTGTTAGGTAACTTCATGTAAATAGATACTTTATCTTATATTCACTTAATCGACATAATCATATAAGTTCGTGGAGCATATAAACTGTGGAATTGCAATTTATACCCAATATATTTAATGCACAAAACAAGAAATAAATACACAGGAATGGTATAAAACTTGTCTTTATTAATGCTTCAGTCAGTTACAGACTCAACCTACCATGCACACGTAGTTGTAGGGGTCTGCGCACTCAGTTGCGGACTACTAGGCCTCTGTGCACTCAGCTATAGAGCCTTCTCCTACTCTACAACGCAAAGACTTGACTCAACACTTAGATAAGACTCAATTCTTCATCCTTAATTCATGACTAGAATTCAGTGATTTACAACTTAGAGCCTCACTCTAGTTATACAATCCCATGGTCCGCAGACCATGGGTAGATTTCTAAATCCAACATTACATCACAAAAATGAGGGTGGACAACCATATGACTCATTTACAATCTTCGCCCTCTGCACCCACAAAATTCAGAGTCTTCAGATTAGATTTGGTTAAAAACTAGGCTTTAAGCCCCAAAACTTTCCTTGGGGGATCTCGCGCCCAATAATCCCCCAACACAAACAACGTGACTTTCCCTTGGGTCGCTCTATCGGTGTAGATACCTTTGCATGGAGACCTCCCAACTTTTCCCAGACCATTGCAAGGTCGGTAGTGCACTAAGCAGTTGCCTACTGTATCTCCTGGACACTTTGTTTAGAGACTGTTGAACTGCTTCCCTGCATCTGATCCTATGTTCGCTGCATCTATGCGATCTTGGTTTCGATCGAGGTTGTAATGATGAATGCCTCATCGATTCAAGGCTTGATGCACGCCTTCAAAATTGTTTCTTTATGTCTCACTGTGTATACCTGCTCCTTAAGTGCTTTGGCCTGTTGCATCCGGGCGAGCCTCTGTGTAAGGGTGATCGTCTGCGCAGTCCCTTTTAGATCATCATACTTTTGCTGCAGTTCGTGCACCTCTATTTCTAAGTGTTGTATATTTATGTCTTCCTGCAGAGTGGTGAGGACCTCAAATGACTCTTCCAACATTTTGGTGCAGTGCTTCACTACACTACATATCTCCTCCATCCCCAATGTAATGGCACTGTAGAGTTGTTCCCTCACTCTAGAGGAGTTGAAGGTTGCGCCTTCAACTACAGCTCTGCTATTTGAAGGTTCAACTTCAGCTGAACCTTAGCCATCTCTTCTTGTGCCTCCTGCATCCTTGATGCAATCCTCTGGATGTGCACCTATGCTAGTGCCTTTGATGGGATGGCCAACTTAGGGACCATCTGGTAGGCCTCTTTAACCACCTGCACCATCTGTCGGTTCTACACCACTACCTCATCACACCCCAAGCTCAATTGTTCCATATTAATTTTCTTCTCACTCAACACTTGTAGTGCACAGTAGGGGTGATTTTAGGGGCGAATGTTCGCCCTTTGGCGAAATTAAGGGGTTTTAAATTTTTAGTGGGCGAATATTTTGTATCATAGTACATTTTTACAAATCACCTCAAATAGCCCACCTTATTTTAAGGGAGAGGGTAAAAAGGCTAAATTTAGCCCTTGAAATTAGGAGTTACAACCTTCCATTCGCCCATTTTCAAGAATAGGTTTTATTTAAGTGAATCCTATGGGCCAAAGGCCCAAATACCATATTTATAAAAAAGTATGGTAAATTAATAAAAATATAAATAAATGAGAGGTATGGTAAATAAATAAAGCATTTTTTATATTTACTCCATAAGTGACCTTATATACATGCAAGGGTGTAGACAAATAAAAATATAAGTAAAGTGGAGGTATGGTAAATAAATAAAACGCCTTTTTATACTTACTCAAAGGTATGGTAAATAAATAAAATTATAAATAAACTAGACGCATGGTAAATAAATAAAACCTCTTTTTATATTTAGTCCATAACCCTCGTTCTATTTATGAAGGCTCAAGAAAGAGGTTTTATTTAAGTGAATCCTATGGGCCAAATACCATATTTGTAAAGAGGTATGGTGAATTAATAAAAATATAAATAAACGAGAGGTATGGTAAACAAATCAAACATTTTTATTTTTTTTATTTTTTTATATTAATACCATGCAAAAAAACATTATTAACCCTAATATTAGTATTAATAAAAAT
>APFE031714869.1:14149-94713 GCA_000404065.3 Pinus taeda | reverse complement strand
TTACCCTAAACCTACCATCTTATGCCATTTCTCCCACTTGAACCAAGAACCCTTCTCTCCTATGAGTTTATCATCCAAATAAACCTTCGGCTCTTCTACCAGATAGATAATTATATCACAGAGCAATGGAACACATAAAATATATTGCAGAAATATAAACACATAAAGCACATAAAACAAGAGAGACATAGATGTGGTTCACCCAATTTGGGCTACATCCATGGAGAAACAACCAGTCATTCCTTTTATATTATCCAACAAACTAAAGAGATACAACCTACAGTAAATATGTTGTAATTCCCTCTTCGCTCTCACACAATCTCCTCTCTTTCTCACTTAGAATACAAAATTGCCTAGATACAATAAAATTCCCTTATATATGGCGAGGGGTTTCCTTCTAGGGAAAAAAGCCCTAAATTAAACATAACTTCTACTTTCATATCTCTACCTAATGAATCATCCAGATTGACTACGGAATTGCAACATTTTACAAGGAAATTTTACATCTATTTTTATCTTTGGGGGCATTGCGCCCAATCCCCCGTGACGGTGTAGATTTACGGGAAGTGCTGTTGCCACATTGCAAACTGGGGTCTAATGTGGGAATACCTCTGGATAAAGGAGATAATCAGGCTCCAAACCGAACAACCTTATCAAAATACTAAAAATAAAAATCCTATTGGGAATGGTCCTTACTGAAAAGTAGGCGAAAAGATATAATCATTTCCAAGTCTTAGGGTTGTCAAACGTATCCATATAAACTAGTGGGTCTCTCTTTAGAGAAGGGACACTTGGCTAGCTAAATTTTAGTGCCACACTTCATCTTTTACTACTACTTCAACTCCTTAAACATCAACTACTAAGGATACCATGCCTACTACCTCTTTTAATTCCTAGATTTTCAAATGTTTGCTGAGAGTTTTTGTTTTTTAATTATGTAGTAGATATTTTAATTATGCTTTAGTTCTTAACAATTTTTGATTTCTAAACAAGTTATTATATAGGTATATGGTAAAAAATATTTGGTTTCCCACCAAGAAAATTGAGACCACTTGTTGATAAACATGATTAATATGGTAGGATGACTAATGTACTACCGTTGCATTTGTTCTTAGCACCCCTCAAATCCATCTCCTTCATATTTTTTTTTTTTCGTTTTTGTGGGTGGGTGATTTCCATTATTGGGTTGACCAATGAATCCCTTACTTGTAGAACTCTTTCCACTAAAATCATAATTTGTAGTGCTCTATCCAAGGATGCATACCTCATTGACATTCCTTCATTGAAATATGCCCTCTTTTGTAGTGTAATTTTGATGAGGATAAGATCTTTTGGTTCCTCTCATCGTAGTAACCTCTACTCTAATTACCTCATTTTTTGATGGCATATCATCACTGGAAGCTGAATTGGCTATGTATCGACAATGACTTCAACCTCTATTTCTTTCATACCTAAAGCCTTCATTTAGTATAGGATAGCCATTGGATTTCCATGTTGTGAGTTGATTATGTGCTTCTAATACCCCATATTATGCACTTAAATCTCTATTAACATTGTTGATGGAAATTGTAGTATCATCTCATGTATGTGTTTTCATTTCTTATCCTTCCTTTTGACTACACCTTCATTTGTTTCCTTGGACTACGTCAACCCTTAGAACAAATCCCTCTGAGTAGTTATAACGAATTAATAACATTGAAAAAAATTCTTCATGAACCCATATTCTTTTATATTGCATGAGTATTCAGAGCTCCCATAAGATTAAAAATGTCTCTTAATGCCCTCATATTGTTGATGTTCGATATAAATCCCTCTTGGTTTGGAGTTTCCATTCTAGGGCCTAGTATTTTGATGCATTACTCTATGAAAACGCAACCCATGATATCTAATATAAGATGCCCATTATAAGGTTTTCAGATACCAATTTATCATTCGATGTTGTAGCTGGTTTGGAAACAATGCAACCATTCTTGATCTAACAGTCAGTTTGTCAATGCACTCAAGAGTACCTAAAACAAATATTGAACAAAATAAAAATACCTATTACTATATATTTGAGAGGAAGTCTATCAGATCCAATGAAAAACGACAAAAAATACCTATTCCATGGAAAGCACATTCGTTTTGTAGCAATAGAATTTTGATGCCTCCATCAAAAATTCATGCCAAGGTTTATAAATGGCAGCCCCTGCTCAACACTTTTACATTTCTTTTTATATATCATCCACCATTTAATTTAAATGTCTATGTTTCAAACCTATATTTTCTTGCCCAAAGAATATCTTTGCTCACTTACATAAGGTCAAGAGTAGCAGTGAGGATGTGTGGGTTTAAGGGAAGGTCCAGAGACAGTGGGGTTGCATATGGGTTTAAGGTAAGGTTGACAGAATTAGCGAGGTTGTGTGGGTTGGGCACACAGGGTACCATAGGAGTGATGGGAAGATAATCAACCAGAATTCCATCAGAATGCAACAACCAAAAATTAAAAATTAAGGATGAGTAAGTTAGTTAAGGTAGAGTACCTATTAATGAATGTAACTACCTTCCATAGATCCAAAAGCTGAAAATGTTTTTATTGTATAAAACACAACATTGATGGCTCACAAAATCACATAGTGTCATGGACGGGATTTCTTCCCAAAGGAACACTTTACAACGTAGATATTGATATTTTTTCATTTTAAAAAGGTAAGTATAAAATACAAAATATAATAATAAATTAATAAAAACTAAACTAACGATACTTGTAAAATTTACATAATATTTTTAAATTATATATATTATGTATGTAATTAGGTATATTATAACTATCTATAAAATTAATTTTGAAAATAGTTAGTCTTCTTTATCTATGAAATAATGAGAAGCAAATACTATTATTGGCAGCAAAAGGCATTTTTTTTTTTTATTAGAGATGTCAACTTTAATAGTAGAGGAAGAATTTCTCTTGAGGCATGACTATAGAATCAAAATTCTTACTCCTCCTTGTGTATTCTCAAATGGACTACAATTGTTCTTACATACCCTTGGCAACCTTGAATATTTCTCTACATAAAATAGATACTTGTAAGAGTCAATGTCGAGCTAACAAATAGTTTCATTGACAGATTTATAGATCCCTTTCTTTGTAATGTATTATTGATGTAATTTTTATATTAAATG
Organism: Pinus taeda; assembly: GCA_000404065.3. NCBI lineage: Eukaryota > Viridiplantae > Streptophyta > Pinopsida > Pinales > Pinaceae > Pinus > Pinus taeda. The sequence continues at coordinate 91,551 of APFE031714869.1, read as the reverse complement.
TATTGTTTATAATTAATTTTCAAAAAATGCCAGTTTGAAGGTAAAGATTGACTCTTTATGCCGCCTAGAAGCTCACTTTGTCTGAGGGTTGAATATCTATCAAAGAAAAAATAAGGGTTGTCTTGAAAGAAAGTATTTTTGGAAGAGAACATTGACAACATTATGAATACATTCCTAAAAGTGAAACTCTAAGATGGTTCTTTTTGAAACAATGTAGGCTTCCAAAGAATGTCTTGCAAGAATAACAAAAACATGGAAATCTAACTTACAATTTCCTAAGGATAAATATTTTAATTCATAGATGTCAAATAAAGAATTTAATTATTTTTGTAACAACCCTGGTCAAAATTCCAGATAGATAAAGTTAATTAAGGAAAAATAAGAACCAAGTTCATGGGACACTTATTCCAAGCTATGTTGGGAAAAACATCCTAGTGTGGGTGTTTATTTGGTTTATTATGGCCAAGGGAAATGAGAAAAGGCAAAGGCAAAGGCTTTATAAAGGCATGAGGAATTAATTGGCAATTTATTTATGAAAATAACGGAAATTATGCGAAAGGGAAGGCAAAAGGTCACAGGTTTCATATGAGGAGGAAAATGAATGAAAATAATGGAAAATTGAAGAAATTAGAGGGCTCATTAATAAAATGGCTTCTGAGGATCAGTTGGTACCCTTTTGTCAGTTCAATTTTGGATATGTCTCTCTCTATTCTCTCTCTCTCTCTCACTCTTAGAAACTTAGAGCATTCTTGGAACACTCTAGCATTGGAGAAAAGAAGGAAAAAGAAGAGTCAATAAGGAAAGAGGAAGAAAAAAATCAAGAAAGGAGGAGTATAATCAAGAAAGTACAATAGGATTACTTGTAGGTATTGATTTGTATCTGTGGTTTCCTTGCTAGTTTTGGCATGCGTGGCAAATGCATGTGTGTTTTTGGTTCTCTTGCTACCATTGGGACGATTCCTTCCAAGTGTGATAGTGTTCTTTAACATTGCCTTCACATTTCCAGATAGCCATGTTGTGATGGGGTTCTATTGTTTTGGTTGAGTTGGATTGCTAGATGGATTCAAAGCTTAGTGGGGTGGTCTAAATATTATTCATAAGGCCTAGTAACCCCAAGATGGGATACATGGTATAGCCTGAATGTGAACATGCTAATTGGGTCCAAGAATCCTTGACTAGTGAATGGAAGGATACACGGTAAAGCTCAAAGGTGAATACCCTTGATTGAGCCTAAGAATCCTCGGTAGGTGAATGGAGTGATACATGATACACCTTAGAGGTGAATACCCTTGATTGGGCCTAGGAATCCCTCGACCTTATAATGGCAGGATACACAATAAATCCTAGAGGGTGAAGACCTCATAATCCTAGAAATTCCTTGAAGAGTAATGGTGGGATGCATGATAAAGCCAAGAGGTTGAGATAGAAAAATTCCTCACGGTTTCGATGGAGAGATCTGGATACATCCATGATTTTTTAGGGCCTAATGATCATGTGAGGATTGCGGTAAATCATGGTTATATTGATGAGGGTTGAGGTGGTTTTTCCTCTGGAAGCTCTGGTTTATAGAGGATGTATGTTGCTTTAGCTCCCACATATAAAATTCCAGATCATAAAAATTCCAGATAGAATGAATTTAAAAATAATTAAAGAAAATATAGACATGAATACTAACCCACTATGAAAGCGTAATATTTGTTGATCAAGTTGGCCCTTCAAACTCAACCACAACTTTCTCTCTCAATTAACATGAATCCACATACACATAACACAAAGATTTGTGCACACACAACACAACAAATTGCAAGCATACAACAACATTACACAATATATTGATGCATACAATAGTACATGGTACAGTACATTTATGGAGTGCTCCATAAGGAAAAAAACTTTACATCATAGTGTTTGAGGGAGAAGGAAAGAAATAATATCCATGCTTAACCTGTACATTGAACATAGATTTTTTTTTTTTCATGTTACACAAAAGTCCCACAAACAAATTAAGGAAAAAAAATCATTGTGTCCATGAGTAATGAATTCAATCTCCTACTGCCTTTCCCTCTAGTTTTCGGACTATGGAAAACAACCTTTGAATTTCATCCTCTTGTGCAAAACCTTCTCTCAATCTTGGATTCCTCTCATGATTCATTCACCAAGAATGAATATTTAATCACTCAACCCATTCCTGAAATGACAAGTCGAGTGTTAGGTTTTTTTGGATTATTTTCTAGCTTTTTACTTCAATCCGATTAAAATATTAATCCCAAATTTTAATTACCATTCCTTGCAACAACCTTTCAATTATCGTTTAAACTGAGCTGAGTTGTCATATTCTTTCAAGTTTTTTTTTAAATGATATTTTTGAAAATCACCCTTTCATGTGTTTTCAATTTTGTTTTTAGATAAAAAACAATTCTTTCAAGTTTGTCAATGTACGGTAAATATATAAGCTAGCAATTTTAGCTCAAATATTATCCAAAAAAAGACTGATATATGCTTGATTGTAATATCTAACCTTAATATCACATGTAAAATCAAATATTAACTTCAAGAAAGTAAATTTTATTAAAATTATAGAATATCAAAATTATTTAAAAAAATCATATAATTTCAAATCGTGATTGGGTAATTTATAAGGTCATATTTTCATCCTTTCTATACATTTTAGTGTTTTAGATTTTTAGATCATTCCAAAACTAAATATTGTCTCAACTAGAATCAAATATTGACCACGAGAGAGGTAAACTTTATTAAAATTATTAGAAAAAATAAAAAGTAAAAATAAAATAAGTAGTGTAATTTTCATTTGGATTAACTTAGTGTTATTTTTTTCGAAATTGAATTGTAAATCATTTTAATGAAGTATATGTAACTTATCTCGATATAAATATTTATATATGTAGATCTTTACTTATAATTGGGGTTAGTTTAGATGTTTTTTTTTTCATTCTCTTTTTTGAAATTTAAATCTTACTTATTTCATATTTTACTTTTGTGAGTTGATTGATGTTAATAAAGTATTTACAATCACATCCTTCTTTAAATGCTTTGAAGTATCACAATACATTTCCAAATATTTAATTATTATCAATCCAAAACTTTTTACAATAAAGGAATCTAAAATGGCTAGTTCAAATATGATAAATCTCTTAAAATTTTACTATAAACATTCGAGTAAAAGGAAAAAAATCTCGAAGAAATAGAAAAAATCCATAAACGATTTTATTATAAGCATTCCAAAAAGGAAGAAAATCTCATAAATACTCAAAAGAAGAAATATAAAAACCCTATTAAGATGACAAATGATTAATTATTTTGTTTGCTTATTTTAGTATCTCTTTTCTTACTCTCTCAATTTCATATTAGTATTGAGAATCCTTATTCAATGAACATTCATAAAAATAATCATGGTTTTATTAATATAATATTGATTATTTTAAAATAATTTTAAAACTCAATCAACTAATTTAATTTGTTAAAAAATTATTGCATACTATACTTATTAGTGATTTACATTTACCATACTTTATTTCATAAAGTTAAAAGTAAAATTATATTGTCTTTTTACTAATAGTTTTCTTCATGTTCATAATTATAATCCCATGCTAAGGGTGGGTGGTGGAGATATTGGTGAAAACTATGAAAAGTTTTTCCTAATTATCTCTCCTTACTGCCATCCCCACTCTCATTAGTTGTCCTAATATCTTACCCCCACATTTTCTCTCATAATAAGGAAAAAGATGGGGGAAAATGCACACAAAATTAATGGTTCTCCTATCAATATAATAGTTAATTAATTCTAAAATAATTAAACTTATATATAAATATCTTTATAACCCAATCAACTAATTAAACTAATAAATTTCTATCATGGTATATTCACTACTGATTTTTCTTGCCATATCTTATTTCATAGAATTAAAATTTGGGATATATTAAGTTTTCTCAAATATCTCCCCCCATCCTCACTCTCATAATCTTCTTCCACCATCACTCTCACAATGAGAGTGAAGGTGGGGAGAGATATTCATTATAAGGGGGAGGGTGAGTGTGTAGGGAGGTATTAAGTAAATCTTATTATGGTGGAGGGTGTGGGGATAGGGGGAGATATTAGGGAAAACACAATATGTGGGGATGAGGGAAGATATTTAGGAAAACTTAATATGAATGAGGGTGTGGGGTTGGGAGGAGATATTAAGGAGAAGTTATTTGCCTCATAATGAGGGTGGGGTTGGGGAGAGAAAGTAAATAAAAATTATTACCCTCATAATGAGGGTGTGGGTAAAAAAATATCTGGGAGAACTTATTATAAGGGTGGATGTGGGGGTAGATATTAATTAGAAGGATAGGGTTGGAGGAGTTATTAAGGGAAGCTTATTAATTCAGGTTGGGGGGAGATATTAGGGAAACTAAATATGTGGGGGGGAATATATTAAGGGAAAATAATTACCCTCATAATAAGGTTGGAAGTGGTGGTGGATAATAATTATAAGAGTCAAGTTGAGGGAAGGGAAGTTGAGGGAAGGGAAGATGTTCGCGAAAACATAATATCAGGTGAGAGAGACACATATTAAGGAAAACTTATTAGGTGAAGTTTAAGGGAGATATTATTTACTTAATAAAGCTATGGAGTTGAAGGGATATGTTAGAGAAAAACCTTTAAGGGGTTGGAGCATATATTAGGGAAAACTTAATATGTTTTCCTTAATATCTTTTTGTCCCCCATAGCCTCCTAATATTAAGGTTTTCTTAATATATCCCTTCATACTCAGCCTCATTATGAATTTTCTCTAATATCACCACCCAACCCCATATTCCCCCCATATTACATTTTTCCTAACATTTACCCCCACCCACATAATCCCCTCATATTAAGTTTCCCTAATGTATCTCCTTACCCTCTCCCTCACCCTCATTATGAGTTTTCCTTATTATATCCCCGCAAACCTACACCTTCTCATATTAGATTCTATTAATTTTTCCTTAATATTTTTCTCAACCAAACCCTCATAATCCATTTATTTTCACACATCACAATGTGATATAATATTTTATTGTGTATGTTATTCTAATTTATCATTTAATTATAAAAATTTTCATTATTTATAATAATATTACTATGTATTAAGATTCAAATTATTCAATATGCTATTAACATATTTATAAGTTTAAAGTACATAATAAATAATAAGTGTAATTATTAGTTTTTTAATAATTAATACTAATAAAAATAACAATTTCAATTTAATGTCACAACCAAACTCAACAACAAATTGGTGTATGATACCCTCTTGATTGTGTGAAAATGGACTTGCCTCAGCATAACAATTTTTCTACTAAATTTTATGAACGTCTACATACATATTTATTAAATATTCTAATATTAATAAATGTATGAAAATTATTATTGTAATATTTTCTAATATTATTTGTTGGAGGAACAATTTAATTGAATTTTGACCCTGCGTTCGTCCTAGGTTTCCAACAAAGGTTTCTACATAGTCTAGCACATTGTCGACATTTTCACTCCCTTGAATTGAAGGAGAGTCTCACTCGAGGTGAGACAGAACAATAAAAAGGCATAAGGGATATGGATTTAGATATCTAAACAACTTGCGCAGCCATTCATACATTCATTCACAAGTATTTAACTTATACATTTAATAGAAAGTAACCATATGCAAAGAATTTTAAACGAGGTGAAAAATACATAAGCATGTAGTAGAACTCCCATTCTCCTTTTATTATTAAAACATCAGAGCCTAATTACAACAACAACTCTCCATTACATCTTGTAAAAAATTACAAACTTGTGTCCATTTGTTAAAATTCAAAATAAGTATCAAAATAGGTCATTACATGTTTAGATCCACCCGTAAGCAGTCTTTTTCTCATATAGCTCAGATTCCAAACATTAAAAAAAATCAAGACTTTGCAGTGTAGTCCAAACTATAAAACACTATTTAAGCTTACAATATGATCTAAACTTTGTAGCATCATCTAACTATTTCTCACTGCATTTTGTCTTCTTTTATAGTCGTGCTCAGGTGATCTAGTCTTCAGTGCCTCGCTTGCTTGATCCATGGTTTTACAATACCTAGGGCCATTACCTTGGTTCTTTGTTTGACCATATCAAAATCAGCTCCATCTTCTTTGGTGCACGTCCTTACTTTCCATTGCACAAATCCAAAAACAAGTATTCCACTACCGCTTTGATTTTCTAGTGCTCTGCTTCTGGCAACTTTGTCTAAAATGTCCTCCACAACTTATATTCCTTCAAAAATGAGGGACCCAACATGCCTAGAACAAAATCCATTTACTCGTCCTTGGGGCATTGTATTACTATTGTTGCTTCTAAACTTTGTGCAGGTTGGCTTCTACTCGGATCATCTACAGTAACTTTAAATGAATGACCCAACTCTGGAATAGTATGAAGAGATGAATCGTTAAATTTTTTGTATGTAGAAACATATGAGTTCCATGAGTCCAATAGTGTAGAAACTTTGCTTGAAAATTATTTGACTATCTGTGCCCTAAGATCAATGGGCTACAACTATACAAGTTCCTGGAGTTGTTGATCAACAAGAGTAGATAGTTTATTCAAAGTGAGGAAGTGTCTTTTCTCTTATGGGTTTAGGTCGTGAAGAACGCATTTAGTCACCTATGATGCATCTTCCAACTGGTTAATATGAGCATCTAAGTCACCAGCTTTATCCAAGAGTTGTGTCTTCACTGTCAGATCAAAGGTCATCATCGCTTGCCGAAAGAGGTTGTTCACATTCTTACACAAGGGACCAATAACTTTATTCTTCTTCGCTAGTAGACCACTGTAGTCAGAAATTTGACTCATCATATATTGTGACTCCTACATAAACTATGGAAAAATGTGTACGATAGAGGTGACTTCCTTAATTTTATCGGGGATCTCGTTCTTGAATATCTCTTAGGGATCTAATGTGGATTTCTATAAGGTAGCAACATTGTCCTAGAAGGCAAGCTTATGGGCCACAATTTAGTTATATGTCACTTCATAAAAAGTGAAACATTTGGTACCGGTATAGATGGTGAAATATTTAGGCAACTCTTCAGCAAAAGGTGCAAGTGTGGGCCACATTGATTGCAATTTGGAATGAAGATCATTTACCTGAGTTTATATTGCATCTTTTTCAAGGCACGACTAAGTTTATATAGTAGCGGAAACATGGAGTTTTTGTTCCCATTCTTCACAAGTATATTGAAGATATACACATCAAGTCTCAGCCTAAACAAGACAAATCTCCAACTTAGACACAGAGTCATGAATAAACTTGAACAATTGCAGCGAAGACAATATGCTAAGGGTATCAACTAAAATGGTATTTCGTGGTGGAAATCACAATTGCAGTGGTTGGCCACTAGAACCTAAGAACTCTGACTAGTCGTGTAATGAAGATTCTCTTTGTATATCAACTTTTTGATTATGTTCAATTCTATGAATAACAAGGGTCAGAATAAAAGTAAGGAGATTATGTTGTTGTGAGGAAAGGGAGATCACTTGATGACACTACTCAGGGTCTTTCATAAATTAGCCACTTGCTTGGCATAAATGAATGAAGTGGTAAAATAATATAGATGAGGTGAAGTAGCAGCGGGAGGAGAAGCAGTTGATGGTGGGGGAATGATAGTGTTAGGAAAACTAGTAGAAGTGACAAAAGCAAAGTTATTTTCCATATCTCTTGGTTGATAAATGAAAATAAGTGAGTCAATATGGTATGAAAAGGTTTCTTTTGATGAATGGGGTGTCTCTTTGCAAGTTGTATGTGGGGATAAGCTTTTCTCTTCATCAATGGGAAAAACATGATCAATGGATGGAGGCTTGACATCAAGGTTGATGAAGGTGGTTGTAGGGTTAGTATTGTGGATTTGGCGAGGTGAAAGGAAACTAAGTATGGTGGAAGGTCGAATGATGGATGCAATAGTGGGTGGTGCAATGGAAATAGGAGAGATTTGATGTACTTGAGCTGAGGTCATGCACTCCCTATCTTTCTTTAGTAGGAGTTGGAGATCTTTTGAAATATCTTTAGAGTGCTTTTGCAAAGATGAAGGGGAATCTTTGATAGGTTTCATTTCATCAAATTTGTATAGGATCTTTCCATTTTGTTGCCACGAGATGACTAATGTCCAAGTGATGACCTTAGAGTGGAAGTCATTCTCACTTATGTAGAATGACAAGTTATGCATAGAAAAATTTGTATGAGAGACATGCATTGACTGAATATAACAAGAAATATGAGGTATATCGAGCCAGTCCTAAGGAGAGTACTCGATGAGTAGAGGGAGTGAAACCCACGAAATGGTTCTAGTCACATCATCCATTTTTTTGAACGAAAGAGCCTACCTCTAACTAAGTAGCATGAGCTGAGCTCATGCACTCCCTATATTTCTTCAGTAGGGGCTGTAGATCTTTTGACATATCTTTAGAGTGATTTCGCAAAGATGAAGGGGCATCTTTGATAGGTTTCATTTCATCAAAGTTGTATATGATCTTTCCATTCTGATACCATGAGACGATCAAGTTCAAGTGATGACCTGAAAGTGGAAATTGTTCTCACTTATGTAGAATGACAATTTACGCATAGAAAAAGTTGTAGGAGAGACATGCATCAACCAAAGATAACAAGAAATATGATATATATTTAACCAAGTCTAAGGAGAGTACCGGATGAGTAGTGGGAGCGACACCCATGAAATGGTTCTAGTCACATCATCCATTTTTTTGAATGAGTGGCTAAATGAAAGATCATGAAACTCTTTTTTGACAATATCTTCATTGTTATGCCAAGGTGCATAAGAATATGAAATAGGTTCATATTCTGCAATTATGGCAAGGTTGCGACCTTCTGGAGCACACCATTTCGACATAATAAGGGAAACAATAAGAAATCCAAAAATAAAATATGTGTGTCAAGCAAAAATGTCATTGATGGCTTAAAATAACTCATGAAGGAGATAGCTAGACCAATGCAGCTGATCGCCTCATACACAAGCTTCTACATCTGAGATGGCATCAAACAAACATTATCCTCTAGTATAATCACACATGGGTTTGATGGTGATAATTGTAGCAGCAATGTGAATTGACATATTATTGATCATATCAAGAAAAACTCCACAACATATTATTTTCTGGTGGTTCCATACTTCTTATACGAATTATTCTCATCTATATTCTTTCTAAATTTAGCAGTTTTCTGAAAATCCTAGCCAACATTGGCACCATAAGTGGACAATCTTGTGATTCTATAGATATATACCGGATGAATGTGGTATTCCCAGTACAACTGAAGAGAACCTCAATGAAGTTCAATGATTAGTAACTTGGTGCAGTAAATTACCTCACAGTGCTGCCAAGAATAGGTAAGTCGTGCATAAGAAGGAGAGTGGAATGCTTCAAGGGAAAGAGAGTGGTCTAACCTTCATGGTAGAGTGGGCATTGGAAAGGGTATTGGGCTCCATAAAAACATCGGTCCAAAGCACAAGTAACAAAGTGGGATCAGAGAGTTCATTATCGACAAGATGGGCTTTGTCATACTTTCCCAAGAGGTTGTCATAGCAGTGAATATGAGGGTAAGCAAATTACAATATGATAGAAGTTCTAACTTGGTGAACCATTGTTAAATAATGATCGATATAAATAAAAAAAACAGGGGGGCGAAAAAGATAAGTGGTAACATAGTGAGAGCAGAAACTAAGAATGTGAGAAAATTAAAGATGAAAATGAAGATGAAGAGTGGGAATATATAGAAAATTTGACAGGGTGGAGGACTTAGCCATTAAGAATGATAAATATGAGTTAAAATTGAATTAATGTCATGCGATTTGAACACATACTGAGGAATGTCATGACATAATATAACATCTAACTATAGAAGGAAATATTATCGGGCATTGGGAGACAAATTTGGTTGCCAAATCAGACATGACTGGAAATAAAGATAGATAAGACAAGAATTAATGACACTGACAAGATAATATACAAAATAATTTCCATGAGCACAATGGGTTGCAACTGAAAATACAACAGACTTGCATAAAAGATTGAAAACACAAACTACTAACATGTTGAAATGCTTGTTGAGGAAACTATCCTAACTCCTACTTACTACTCTCATGAAGGGAGGACAAATTATTTAGAAGCTGAAACAGGAAAATAGGGCTTCAGGTGAGTGCCATTCACCCATCCAGAGAAAATCCTACCCTCTCATTGAGCAAGAAAAACAACGCCAAAATATTTCATTTCCACAAAACAAAAAAGACAAAGCCAATGCATTTGAAGATTATCATGATTCTTGTCATAATTTTTGTCATAAAGTAATACTTGGTCACCCACAAAAAATGATTTCTTTTTGATTTTTTGAATGTGCCAATCCTTCTAGCACTCATTCTCAACAACTTGATGAAAATAAGTGAGAAATTGGGACTCATCTAGCTGTGATAATTCACACAATTGTTCAGGAATGGACTCATCTTAATAAATTTCATTTTCATGAGAAATGAAAATATTAGGAATAATAAACTCAACAGGAACAACAAATTATTTCCCATAAACCAATTGAAAAGGAATGTACTTTTGAAACCGCTTGAATGTAGCTCAGTAGGCCCACAAAGCAGTAGGAACTCATTCATCCTAATCATGTTTGCTTGTAGAGAAAACATTAGTAATTCCTTTCTCGAAAATTTTATTACAATCTTCAATAGTCCCATTGGCTTCTAGATGATAAGGAGTTCCCTTATGGTTTTTCTTCATGAAATTCTGCAGTAGAACCTTGATAGTTTCATTTATGAAATGGGAATCTTGATCACTTGTAAGACTTCATGGACAACCAAACATGGTAATAATGTTTTGAAATATAAACAGGGCATCCATATCAGTAGTGAAATCTTTAACTGGAGCAAATTCTACCCAATGAGTCAAATAATCCACCATGGTAATTATATGTTGAGTATTCAAATGAAGAGTAAGAGGATGAATACACCCAATGAAATCAACCACCCATTTCTAAAAAAAACAAGATCTTGTACAAGATATCAAGGTATTTCATCAAAAGGAAATGTTTGGCCAACCCATTGAAAGACATCACAAGTCTTTGCGTATTCTTTTGCATCCTTAAAGAGAGTCGGCCACCAAAGGCCAACTTGTAGAACTTTCTGAGTAGTAGCTTTCCCTCCAAGATGAACTTTTACAACCCCAACATGACATTTCCATAATACACCTTCACATTCATGATTAAGGATAGAGTGGCATAAAACTTGATCGATACCCATTTTATACAGTTGTTGTGCAATAAGTTGATACTCTATCGATCTAACCACCAAATTCTTCTTCTGCACCATAGTATAATTAGGAGGAAATATACCTGTAGCAAGAAAAGGGAAAAATATTTCATAATTTTACAACTAGTTTTTTATATTGTAACCAAAAAGGGTAAGAGGAAGTGGTTTATATAGGGAGAGGAAGATAAGAATGAGATCCACTCAAGAGGGGAAAAAGGTCGTATCTCCTTGGGAAGGTCCATTTTTAAGGGGGAAAAAATCTTATATGGAGTTCTCGACCCTTATCCAACCAAACAAACATCCAACGCATCGCCACTAGAAGTTTCTAGACATGAAACTCCATTTCCTCTTATAAAAACTTTCCATAAGTAGACCGTCATGGGTATTGGGCTAACAGTAGCGCTGATCGACATGGGTCATAGTGTAAACTTCTGCCATCGGCACATGTGAGACACTGGGAAAGAGCCTTGATCTTAAAAACTAGGTTTTAAGAAGGATGCTCTAGAAATGTTCTAAAGGGATTGGGGAATACTTTATTCAAACTTCAAGGGATGTAAGAGCATAGGTTTCATGGTGAAAGTATAACACAATAGTCACTACTAGGTTTGTTCGGGATCAAGAACAGGGAGCGATAGGACAATAAAAATTTATTTTGTAACAGATGCCCCCTAAATCATGAAGTCAGAGCTCAGAGCGATGGCTAAAATGATTTAAGATGGAGAGAGGAATGGGAATACCAGCATCGAAAGACTTGCAAATCAAACATACATGTACGTATCTGAAATATGATAGTCATGCCCGATAAACATGAGAGGCATATAACAATACATGAATCCATGGTATAATTGCAGTTATCCATGAAGAAATGGATCATGTGCATGGATCATTAGCATGGACACAACCATCCCACTGAAATGATCATATGAAACAGACCCACAGCATGGGTGCAACCATATGCATAGAGAGGATGAAAATCGAAAGACCCACGGTGTTGTTGTAGCCATTCGACTAAGCAGGATCAAAATGATACCCACGACATTTCTGCAGCCATCCATCTAAATAATCATGTATATAACCATGAATACTATCAACTCCTTGCAACCTAGACTTTTGCGATCTAAGCCCAAGGTCTTCTGCTCCAACACAACCCAATCAAAGTACAAATTCTAACATGTGAATAGATGTGGTGAAGTCGAACATGCTAGAAAATCACTTGATTATCGGCCAATGATGTGAACGGTTAACAATTGTGAGAGAAGCGACCCATAATGTCAATGGATCTCAATGTACTCTCAATACAATTAACGAAGTGTGAATAAGGAACTAAAGTCGAACACTCGTGAAATCATTCGATTGAAGGAAAATGATGAGAACCCGTCATCAAGTGCGAAGAACTTTCCATTGAGGTATGCAGGCTCTAAGATACTAGAAGCGGGTTTCTAGATCAACTTCTTGGATAATGAGCTGAAGTTGACATGAAGCGATCTCTTGAAGGAAGGTCATAATGAATGCTTTATCATTGACACGAAATGGGAAACACAATGAATGAGATCAATCCAAGATGGTGACATATGATCAAACAACGTATGTGTAGGAAGACTTCTCTTGAATATGTGGATGACATGACTCCAGAGTTTGGCAACATTTGACATCATAGGATCAGAGGTCATGGTAACATGGAAAAGATCATATGAGAGGCTTAAAATGGATAACCCAAAACCTAGGGAGGAAAGTGATAGTGTGAGGATGTTCCAAAAACCAACACGAGTAACAAACGGGTGTCAATGTTCAAGGGCGACATGTTTCCTGAAGTGAAGAATACAACTAATGAAATAATTCCAATTTTCCCCCACCATTTCTGGCGAGTACCCTAGTTATTTTTACGCAACCTTAATGAGGAGAACATGTGCTTGTAATATAAGTCCATCCTTTCGATGGATCCATCCTAGTAAGTTTTACGAGCCCTAGAAAGGAGTAGCTCAGTCTCATCATAATGACAAGTCCTATGTCGTTTGAATATTTTAGCGAGTCCGATAAAGGTGAAACTCAGAACCTTTTTCATATTTATAGAGTTTGAAAAAGACACATAAAAGAAACGTTAAGGGGGCCCTTTTTGTAAGGTTGTCCCTCAATCCAGAAAAGGTAGAAAAAATTACTCGAGAGAACCTCCTAGTCATGTTTGACTAAGGTATTCCTTTTTCATAAATATTTTATCCTAGCCCAAAAATGGGGTAAAAGTATACTTGGTAAATGATGTTTTGCAACCTTTAACGAGTTCAAAATGAGAAGAGCTTGACAATATTTTCATATTTTGAGAGTTATAAAAGAGCTCAAATATGACTCCCTAGTTTTATTTGCATTAACGAGTCTAAAAAGGAAAACTACTCGGTAATATTTTCACTTTTTATGAGTCAAAAAAGATCTTAAAGGTGACTTGTCCTGAAGGAATGAGTGGTATAAAGGGATAGAAACTGGTTCTAGTAATGATGGAACCACTCAAAACATGTAATGGTCAAGAGGTTGGCTAATAAAACCACTCATCCTTACAGTTCCTTAAGAAAGGGTAAAACAACCAAGTGAAAGCAAATGATCCTCCAAATAGATGGTGGCGATGGAATGGAACAACCAAGGCTCATCTAGCAGAAATTAGTTGATAAAAACGATAATCACAAGATGTAAATTGAATATGGGTTCATTTTTACACAAGATTGAACCATGAGGAACTCTGCTTGAATTTGGTTTCACGTTTACGCAAGCATCAAATGAAAAACTCTGCTTGAGCTTGGTTTCATTTTTTTACAGGCTTGAAACAAAAAACTATGGGACCTTGTACTATCATCACGTCTATATAGATGGTATTTCCTCCCAAAGTAATAGGGAACTTCAGAAGGATCCATAAGGGCTCAGTCGTTCCTTTGTTGAAAGCCAACAAATTCTGGGTGATAGGCACAAGCTATGGGTAACCCAAAGATTGCCAAGTAGTAGAAGACATGATGCTAATAGAAAGGCACATAAGATAGAAGGCGAAAAGCAGTATATTGACTCTAATCTAAGGCACTGACAAGACTACTTGGTGGGGGCATTATATGATTGTCCCCATGCTCTGTAGGAATAGGAGAAGGACTCACCTAAACAACTGGGATGGGAGGGCCACTCTTTGATTCATGAGAATATGAGGAGACAAGAAGAACATGAGAAGTACGATCACTACTCCACATCCATCCACATACACAAAATGCAATTAAACAAGACATGTACAAATGTAGCAAAGAATAGATTCATACACAGAAAAAATTCTTTCACACACATACAAAGAATACAATTAAACAAGACACATATAAATGTAGAAAAGAGTAGATTCTCACACAAAGAATACTTTCACACACATACAAAGAATACAATTAAACAAGACACATACAAAAGTAGAAAATAATAGATTCATACACGCATAAAGAATACATTGATACACATACAAAGAATACAAGTGAACAAGACACATACAAATGAAGCAAATAATAGATTCATACACACATAAAGAATGCATTGATACACATACAAGGAATACAATTTAACAAGACGCATACACATGTAGCAAAGAATAAATTCATACACATAAAGAATACATTGATAGACATACAAAGAATATAGGTAAACAAGACACATACAAATGTAATAAAGAATAGATTCAAACACACATAAAGAATACATTCATACACATACACAAAATACAATTAAACAAGTTGCATACAAATATAGCAAAGAATAGATCCATACACACAAAGAATTCTTTCACACACATACAAAGAATACAATTTAACAAGACACATACAAATGTAGCAAAGAATAGATTCATACACACAAAATACTTTCACACACATACAAATAATACAATTTAGCAAGACACATACAAATGTAGCAAAGAATAGATTCATACACACATAATGAATACGTTGATACACATAGAAAAAATACAAATAAACAAGACACATATTAATGTATCAAAGAATAGATTCGTTCACACATAAAGAATACATTGATACACATACAAAGAATACAAGTAAACAAGACACATGCAAATGTAACAAAGAATAGATTCATACACACATAAAAAATTCATTCATACACATACAAAGATTACAAGTAAGAAAAACACATACAAATGTTGCAAAGAATAGATTCATACACATAAATAATATATTGATACACTTACAATGAATACAAATAAAGAATGAACATATAAATGTAGCAAAAAGTAGATTCATACACCTAATAAAGAATATAAGTAAATAATAGACACACAAGTATAGCAAATAATGCATTCATACACATATACAAGTAAATAATACATATACAAATACAATAAATAACACATTCATATACATACAAGTAAACAATATCCATACAAAAGAATACTCACAAAATACACACACAAGCAAATAATGAAGGAATCTTGAAAAACACTCAAAATAATACAAACAACTATTCACAAAAATACATTTATATAGACACAAACAATGAAACCACTACTCCAACACTCAAGGAATACTAAAACATTACACTCATAGAGATACAAATAAACAATGAAGGAATACTCAAAACCATGCAAAATGAGACATTCATAAACATAGAATAAAAACCTAAACAAATAAATTCTAACTATTGAAATGTAACAAATAAAAACATTATTTCAATTCTCATAATAGTACATTCATATACATATAAAACACAATCCAAAGCATACATTATAACCCAAATACATTCATTCATATATAGATATATATAAAAGCATTAAAAATACAAGTAACCAAGACACATACAAATGTAGCAAATAATAGATTCATACACACATAAATAATACATTGATACACATACAAAGAATACAAGTTAACAAGACACATACAAATGTAGCAAAGAATAAATTCATACACATAAATAATACATTTATACACATACAAAGAATAAAGATAAACAAGACACATACAAATGTAACAAAGAATATATTCAAACACGCATAAAGAATACATTCATATACATACACAAAATACAATTAAACAAGGTACATACAAATATAGCAAAGAATAGATTCATACACACAAAGAATTTTTTCACACACATACAAAGAATACAATTTAACAAGAGACATAAAAATTTAGCAAACAATATATTCATATACACAAAATACTTTCACACACATACAAATAATACAATTTAACAAGACACATACAAATGTAGCAAATAATAGATTCATATGCGCAGAATGAATACATTGATACACATAGAAAAAATACAAGTAAAAAAGACACACATTAATGTAGCAAAGAATAGATTCGTTCACAAATAAAGAATACATTGATACTCATACAAAGAATACAAGGAAAGAAGACACATACAAATATAGTAAATAATAGATTTATACACACATAAATAATGCATTGATACACATACAAAGAATACAAGTAAACAAGACTCATGCAAATGTAACAAAGAATAGATTCATACACACATAAAGAATTCATTCATACACATACAAAGAATACAAGCAAACAAAACACATATAAATGTTGCAAAGAATATATTCATACACATAAATAATATATTTATACACTTACAATGAATACAGATAAAAAATGCACATATAAATGTAGCAAAAAATAGATTCATACACCTAATAAAGAATATAAGTAAATAATAGGCACACAAGTATAGCAAATAATACATATACAAATACAATAAATAACACATTCATATACATACAAGTAAACAATATCCATATACAAGAATACTCAAAAAATACACACAGAAGCAAATAATGAAGGAATCTTGAAAAATACTCAAAATAATACAAACAACTATTCATAAAAATACATTTATATACATACAAACAATGAAACCACTACTCTAATGCTCAAGGAATACTCAAACATTACACTCATAGAGATACAAGTAAACAATGAAGGAATACTCAAAAGCACGCAAAATGAGACATTCATAAACATAGAAGAATAAACACTCCAAAAAAATACATACTAGTAATACAATACTCTCTATGATACTCTATATAATATAGATGTAGCAAAAAATAGATTCATACACCTAGTAAAGAATATAAGTAAATAATAGACACACAAGTATAGCAAATAATACATTCATAGACATATACAAGTAAATAATACATATACAAATACAATAAATAACACATTCATATACATACAAGTAAACAATATCCATATACAAGAATACTCAAAAAATACACACACGAGCAAATAATGAAGGAATCTTGAAAAATACTCAAAATAATACACACAACTATTCATAAAAATACATTTATATACACACAAACAATGAAACGACTACTCTAACACTCAGGGAATACTCAAACATTACACTCATAGAGATACAAATAAACAATGAAGGAATACTCAAAAGCATGCAAAATGAGACATTCATAAACATAGAAGAATAAACACTCCAAAAAAAATACATACAAGTAATACAAATACTCTCTATAATACATTCACACACACAATATAGAAATAGATATCCTATGCATTGATACAAATCAAAATAAAAACCTAAACAAATAATTCTAACTATTGAAATGCAACAAATAAAAACATTATTTCAATTCTCAAAATAGTACATTCATATACATATAAAACACGATCCAAAGCATACATTATAACCCAAATACATTCATTTATATATAGATATATATAAAATCTTTAAAAATATGTTTATTATATATATAAATAATAAAACCAATAATACACAAACATTTAGATATAATAAATTAATATAAATAAATAATACAAACATTTAAATATTTACAAACTCTAAATAATATATTGGTATTTAATTTAAATTTATAAAAATATCAAGGTAAATATTAAATGATCCTTATTTCATATAAGGAAAAAATATAATATAAATATCTTAATAACATATTTATAATTAAACAATTGAAAAGATCAAAAATCAAAATAAAAAGCCAAAACATTGAAAATCAAAACAAACAAAAAATAGAAATTAAAAAAAATATATAAGTACATGTTATAAATGATATATAATTTATGTGTATAAGAGTGGTTTTTCATTTATGTGTATATGTTGAAAAAATATTAAATAATTTATGTGAAAAAGAGTGATTTTGCCATTTGTATGTATGTAGAGAAGATATTTAAAACACCGAAAAAATGTTAAATAATTTATGTGAATAAAAGTGATTTTTCCATTTGTGTGTATCTAGGGAAGATGTTTAAAAATTTAAAAAAATGTTAAATAATTTATGTGAATAAATGTTAAATAATTTATTATAACAAAATAGTGTATTTGTGTTTGAGAAGATTGAAGTTACTATAAACTAAAGATCATGAAAACCATGAGCACAAGGAACACAACTCGAAGGAGGGTTAGAATTTAACCTTCCTAAGAGCCTTTTGGAGGGGTTGAATTCCCCTCCACAAAAAAAAAACCTACTCATTTTATTAATGATAGCTTCTATTAATTTACATTCTTTGATGGGCCCATTTAAACAACAACAACAAAAAATACAAATTGTTGTAATTACAACTTTACAAAACATAAAAAGATATAATGTCTTCAAGTAAGGAGCAACTTGGTATTGATAAATTTTCTGCATCATACAACATTGAAATGATATTGTTAGTATACAAACCCTTTCTAACAACTAGTAACATAATTAAATGCACAATTCATAAAGAATATTATTATATATTTATATATATATATATATATCACACACACACACGATAATTCATTAAGAAAAAACATGACATGATTGTTAGTATAGAAACCTTTCTAACAACTAGTACATAATTAAATTGCACAATTCATAAAGGTATACTATTTTATATACACACACACACATGATAATTCATTAAGGAAAAAACATTAATACAATATTATTTTGCAAAGCTATAAAATTATGATTTAATTTACAAATCTAATATAATAACAAATGAATTTAAGGAAGAAGATAGCTTTCATAACCATTTGAAAGTGATTTGACTAAAGTGTATTTGAAATAATAATTAAATAATTTCATTAGAGCAAATCAAAAGCTTAGAAGTGTCATGCACAAGATGAAGGAGTATCTACAAATTCAAGAGAATCTAGAGGTGCAAGTTTAATGTACACTGTGAAGTGAAAGTGGGTGTCAAGAGGTGCAATACAAGGAATATTTGCATAAGAAGAAATTAGTTGTTTGAAATGAACTATGAGAGATATTTGCAATGATGGTGAAGTGGTGTAAGTAGAATATTTGCATTGAGTAGTGTGATGTGGTAAATAGAAAGTAATAGTTTGCATGAATGAGAGTGAGATGGTAAAATTTTCTATAATTCATTTAAATATAACTAAATTCATTTTTTAATATTTAAAATTTTCTACTACATTAAAAGGAAAAAAATGTTGAAATTTTTTTGACAACTGGAATGAACCAAACTCAATAACCTAATTCTTTAAGTAAATGATGAAAGTACCTCCTTAATGAACCGACCTAAAATTACCTCCTTAATCAAAGCACCTAAAAAGGCCCTTCAGAAATCCTTGGAATGTAAACTACCTACTTTAAGGCTTAGCGGAATTCCCATGGGTAGCAAGAAAAGAAGTTTAATGGAATCACATGGATTATAATACTTTCCCATCGAGCAGTAATGATAAGATCAACTAGACTGTATGTTTTTAAGATTTCAAGAAAGTAAAACCCACCATATGGATGACTGTAATTTTTTTGTAATATGAAAATGCCACATGGAATTTCAGTGACACAAGTTTTGCTTAAAAAATAAAAAATATTCCAAATGACATTGAATTGAATTAAATTTGGGACAAATACATATCTATTACTTTATAGTTTGGGGCTGTGATCAAAATATCGACCGTTTTTAATTAAAAAATATTTGAAACTTTCAAATTTTATAAAACTAAGCAGCTTCCTCCCCATAAAAAGTTTCATCGGAATCAGTATGCAACATGAAAAGCATTTTTAACTTCCGGGAAGGGAAGGCAACCAACAACGTATGGTCTTAATTATTGGAGTTGCCTAGTCAGTTTAAACGCAAGTAGGCTGGATGAATCGGAGGTAAGAACGACTATTAGTTAGCGTTATAAATATATAAAAGCTCAGTCATTGCCAAGGTTCCTCTTCAAGCTGTTACAAATCCCACAAACAGATTCTCTCGCCATTTCGCGCGATTAAGGCTATTGGTTGGATCGAATGCAATAAACGAAATGCAAGTACTCCGTTAGGGCCAGAAAAACAAAAATTGGTTTGGTAGTCAGCCTTATCATTCATCTAAATCTGGAGAAGCCAGTTAAACAGGATTAAACACAGCCCCACCAGCAGTCAAAATCTGAGCAGTTTTTAATTAGAAAATATTTGAAACTTTCAAATATTAAAGAATTAAGCCGCTTCCTCCCCGCGCTGGAGGACGACACATTAATGGTGCCTGCATGGTCATCCTGGAAACAGGGAGTTCGTTTGCATTCGATAGCCAATTGGATGGGAGCCTTTGCTTCTCTCACACATCTCTGGCTCCCAACACCATTATTTAGAATTGCAGAATGAATAGCAAGGGCTAGGTCTAGATCTCATTTTGTAGCGTCTTGCCCTATAAGGTTTTTGGCGATGACTCTGTATATGCACGCTAAGTTTATTTTTGGTGATGCCTTCCCACTTAATCTACGAGCGCATGAGAAGCTAGTTGTTGCGCTATGCAGTAGAAGCTAGAGGTTGTGTTAGGCAAACTAATCTACCTTTTGTGTATGCAGGAGAAGCTAGTGGTTGTGCCTCTATGACTCATACCTAAGGGTTCTAAGACTAGTGACAGTAGTGGTTAAGCAATTGGTTCTATGACTGGTGCTAGGCTATTTGTTTAGCTTTTCAGTCGCAGAATGAATAGAAAGGGCTGGGTTTAGATCTGACTCTGTACGGTCTTGCCCTATAAGGTTTTTGGAGGTGCCTCTATATATGCCACGGTGAGGTTTATTTTTGGCAGTGCCTTCCTTCTTAATCTACCTGCACATGAGAAGCTAGTGGTTGTGTTATGCAGAGAAGCTATGACTAGTGCCAGTGCTGGCTATTAGTCTCGCTATGCAGAGTATGTAGCTAGCGCCTTTCCTGCCCCCTACGATCGGCATCTCAATATGGAAATCACTATTCTGGGGTTACTTCTAGCTGTGCAGATTAACCATACAACAAGATTATGGGTTGAAGGTTACAGGTCCTTCTCACATATCGAATGGCCTACAAAACATAGAGGAATAGGGTGAAACATAAAGGTATACCGTGTTGCTGCGGGGATGGTAAGCTAGATCACATTGTGCACACCTTCATATGCAATATTTCAAATCATATAGTATATTAATTGAAAGGCCATACCTGGAATTGGAGGTGGGATTCCATGTAATTATTTCATTTGTTTAGCGATCGTTAACCACAACCTCAATGACCTGCATCATTTTCAAACATTTATCAGCAACATTATTTACATCAGTATGTAAATGGCAATTGAATAATTTATAATCAAGAAAAAATAAAAAAACAGAGCTACTAAATAGAATTGCATACAGAAATAGAATTTGATGGCGTGCATACCATACTGAAAGAGGATCATTGATCTCCATGAAACCAAAAATTGCAAACCCTCCTCCTCTATCTACTCAGATATGACTGATTACTTACTCTCACATAGAGACAGACACATACCCATACTCAAACCACAGACTTAAACTTACTGACCTCTGACTCAAACCAGAGACTTAAACATAATGACCTCTGACTCAAACCACAACCCAGCACACAATCTGAACATAGATGGATAGAGGAGGATGAAAACGCTGTAAAATGAAGTTCGTTGAACGGTTATATATTTACACCAGATATATGCATTTCCGGTGTAGTTAAAACGTTTGATCAACTCATCTGGAACAGTCCACCGGATATATGGATTTCCCGTGTGATTTGAACGTTGGAGCGTAAGATGCTTCTCTATTTTCAGAGAATATAACAAACCTGCCTATCACAAACTCACGCCCACTAGTTGGCATCTACATTCAAATTGGTTTAAACGCACCCACTACTTGGCATTCCTTACATGTCACACACGCTTGGCACCCAAATTGGTTTGCACAGTCCACCGGATATATGCATTTCCGATGTGGTTTCAACGTTAGAGTGTAATACAAACACGCCCACTATTTGGCGCAGTTGTCTATAAGGCGACTTTTTGAAAGCCTTTCCGGTGGGTTTTTCAGGTCAAAATCCGACAGCAATTTATTCGAATAGTAAGTTTGATAGCTAGTTTCTGCACAATCAAAGCGTCCCATGGGTTTTTCCGGGTGTTGAATCCAAATATGCAGTTAAAAACCCATTTTAACTGCAATAAATCAAGATTTAACCTCAATTTCTTCCGCCGGATTCTGTCACTGGAATCTCCAAAAAGTCGCATTATAGACAACTCCCTATTTGGCATGCGTGACCTGTTTGAACACTGCACCGGATATATGTATTTCCGGTGTGGTTTGAACGTTGGAGGAGTGTAGTACAAACCCAAGTTACATTATGGGAGTCAGAAAGAATAACACACAATGATGCTGCCTCTAACAAACGCAAGCCCACTCCCGTAAATTGCGCTTTCGCTATACTTCTAGATGATTCCTGTGCTCACTGTCTGCTACCGTCTACAATGAGCTGTCAATTGATTTATAATGTAAATTATGTTTTAGCTACCACGTAAACGGCTGGGCTTTAATAATACTTAGCGGTCATCACGCATCGAATATGAACAGCATAGTATAGACTGGATAGTGGCCCGATCTTCGAAATTTTTATTTAATTTTGATATATTATTTGATTAATAAATTATTATAATTTTACTTAATCTTTAATGTAATACCAAGTATCCTACATTTATTCTAATAAAGATTAATACCAAGGATCCTACATTTATTCTCATAAATTTAATCTCATCGGAATCCTCCCCAACACTACCACTGTATTCTCCTGACGGTGAAATCAGTAAAATAAATTTAAGTTCCCCCAATAAGAACCTTAATTTGAGGAAATTCATGTACTTTCTTTTCAAACAGAATTATCTTGTCCAGAAACTTCATGCAGTCACCTGTGATAAAATTTATTTAATTTTATATTTATGGATAAATAATACTTATTTTTATAAATAAATAATGAAATAAAACATGATTTATAACTAAAAATATGAAAATTTATATCAAATATCTTTTGCCTGCAAATTGCATTTTTATGGTAGAGTTAGTTTAATTTATATCAAATATCTTTTGCCTGCAAATTGCAGTTTTATGGTAGAGTTAGTTTAGTAGATCTATTTGATTATTATTCTACAGTTTGCGGTTGCACGTTACAAGATTTCAAAGATTGAGATCCTACTGCAGTTCGATTAATAAGTGCCATTTTAGGTTTTGAATCCACTCCCTTTTTTATCACAATTGGCCCTCATATCATTAGGGGTGCCCAACAAGCTTGCATTGAGAAGCTAAATATGTTTTTAATCTCTTTACACATTAAATTTCATATATATAATTTTCTGTAAAAGTTATTTATGGATTAGTTTAAAAAGTGATTTTCAAAATTAATTATACATTTTGAGGTTATATTAGAAAATTTCAAAAAATCTCATTAAACATAATTTCATTTAAAATTCACTCATCATAATTCAAATTAGGTGACATGATTAAGTGTTTGATGAAAAATATTTTATAAAAAATTCTTTTTGTTATTTTTATTTTATTTTAATATTATATATTATTTTATATATATATATATTTAAAAAGGTAAAATTTGATTAAGAAGGGAAAAATAAGATTTTAATTCTTTTAGAAAATTGAACTTATTTAGATATTAAAATTTATAATTTGAAAATTAAAATATGGCATTCCACAATTAGATTTGAGTAATAATTATCTTACAAAATGCAAAAATAAAATATTTAAACTAATCTATTAATATCTCCTAAAAACTAAAAAAATTTAAAGTTATTAATTCATTCTTATATAACATATTTAGAACTAAAATTAAGAGGCATAACCACTCGGTAGTCACCAAATTCCATGTGATACTTACTTTTATGATCTAAGGAATCTTCAAATTCGTGAAAAACACTAAACATTAAGGTCTATGGGCAAAGTTCCTATCAAAATTACCAAGGAATTTTCAATTAATTTTCCTAAAAACACTTAACAACATCGGGGACTCACTTATCTCAAATTCCTTTCAATTAAGTAGTTTTTTTTTCAATTTTTTTTTTACATATAAGTATCATTATATACCATAATTAGTGGGTATTCCCAGACTTACAAATTATTGATTATCAAACAAAAAAAAACAATCATTATTTTTCCGCTAAAAACAAATGAATTATAATGTGATTTCCTCAAAAAACTCTTCTCAAAATCATTATTAAATAAACTATTATTTAATATTATAATTAGTAAGCTATCAAAAACTTTAACATAATTAATTCTTAAACAGAAATTGAAAACAACCATCATTAAATAAACTACCACTAAATATTATAATTAATATCTTTAAATTTTAACTCACAATGAGGAAAAAATAATTTAGCTACCTTATCTACAAACTCTATCCCATCAGTTCCTTACCCTAGGCCAAACAGATGCTATTTTTTTTGCTCACCACAAAAATGTCCTAGCAAATATAACAAAAATGTCTTGGAGTTCCTACCACATTATGATCATAAATAATTGTTATCTTTTGATATTACAACCTGTGAGATGTCAAAAGCAGTTGAGCATGAACACCATCCTCACTATGAATATATTTATCTAAATTAAATATAGTTTTAGATTTTTATGGTGCATTTGATTGAATAATTTATAGTTTTTTTAATTAAGTTAGTTATATAAATTAAATAATTACTAAACGTTTATACCTATTATAATATTTGATTGTTATACATTTTACATGATTAAAGAAAAATAAAAATTATTAAAATTATAATTGTATTTTAAATCAATATTATTATTATATATATATAAGGGAATCATTTATATTTATATATATTTTAAAAAATATGAAGTAAAATTCTTAATTATGAAGATTTATTTTAATTTTACCATGGGAATTCTCAATATGTATATAGATTTTGTTACAACATCATGACTTTTTAATACTATATGCCCAAAAATCATAACTCACTTTATATGGCATTTGTTGATATGATGTTTTTTAGTTAATTAATTTAATTAAAAGAACATAGAAAAATCTCAATCTTTCATTTCTGTAGGCTAATATGAATATTTCAAAATGTTATCTACTTCATAATTACTCTTAATTAAATTAGAATTCTAAAAACGCCATTCCAAAATAAACATATCCATTGAGATAATTATAATTAATCTATTTTTTAAAACATAAATTGACTCAAATATTCTCATTAACATCATTTTTAAGGTACTTATCAATATTGGTTTTTAACTTAGATTTTTTACACTAGTATAGTATTCTTCACATTTTTAGAGGATAAATAATGTTAATGTGTTTTTTCTTCTTTTTTTGGCTTATGGTCATTTTTTGAAAAGTTAAATTTTTCAAGTAAGTATTTTATTTTAATTAAAACTTCTACATTTAAATATATTTTGTACTTAGCAATATGGAAAAAATAATAGTTTATATAATTTAGAACGAAAATATTTGGAAAAAAATACATTAATTGATAATAATTTTTTATTGAAAAAACATACACACATATTTCTCACAACATAGTTACATTTATTTTTTCCTTCCTTTCTAAAATATAGAATAAGGTTCCTAATGATTGAAATTTACTCCCACTTTACCATGGGAATTCATTAACATGTAAATATAAGTTCGTTACAAAACCATACCTTATTAATACCATATGTCCAAAAAATCATAAGTGAGTGCATATGACACTTGTTGATATGATATTTTTTTAAGTTAAACAATTTAATTAAAAGAACAAAAAGAATAATGTGGAGGTTAAATCTGGGCCATCTACATAGTAATGAGTACTAATTAAATTAGAATTATAGAAACCCTATTCCAAGATAAACAAGTCTTTTGGCATAATTTTACTTAATCTATTTCGTAAAACATAAATTCACATAATTATTACTCTTTAATATTATTTTTTAACATACTTATCAATATTAGCTTTTAATATGGGTTTCATTGATGGTTTTGTATTCCTTTTACAATGTGCTTTCTAGGATTTTATTTTTGGTATATGAAGGGTAATGTAGCTTAACACCTTCCTATGTAGTCTACACCCTCCATAATATATTGCTTAAGAAGATTTTTGAACTGTGAGTCATGATGATTCACCATACTAGGTCAAATTAAATAAATACACCAGTTCACCACTGAAACTAATTTTCATTTTTTAGATATGTGAAAGTGATGATTGGGTCTAACATCTTCTCCATAGTAGATGAAATAAACAAATTATGCAACAAGTTTATAGTCAATTGAGCCTTCGCCCAAGTGGATAAAGAATGCCACAGTCTAATGGCACACGGGTACAACAATTCCCCTAATAAGATTAAGTGTTTTTTATTATTATAGTAGTATAAACCTATACTAGCTTTTTCTTTTCATTCATAATACAAAAATAGAAAACTTAGTAGGGATAAAGATTCATGGAAAGCCCATTAAGGCCAAAGAATATTATATCATAGACATATAACGAATCAGATATACATGGACAGAGATTTCAGGGAAAAAACAGAAAATAGGTCACTCGTTTCAGGTTAAACCTTAAAAAGCATGTTATAGATCATTAAGTGAGTCCAATACCATAAATCCAAGACAAAATAGATACATATTTTAATTTTAAAAAAATGGAATTTAAATTCCTCGTTCTGGTTCAAGTTCTTCAACCTTTACTTCAAATCCAAGAATTTACTGAAATAAATTACCTCTATATAGGCTCTCCCTATAGTATAGGTGTTGCTCCCCTAGAGGCACTGGAATCAGTAACTTCGGGGTCATAATTGCTCGATCAATCTGGAGCATCCGACTCTGTAAAGACTCGGACAATCATAAGCATCATGATCTAGCTCCCAAGCATCTGACGCTTTGGGGATTTATGTATTACTCAAGTATGCATAATGTGGATCTCAATAAACAAGGGGCTAGGGATATGTATAACTATGTAAAGGACCGAGAGTAAGGGAATGGTGAAGACCTTATGCTAATGCTATGCTTCTATCAATGCTATGGATCCCATCATTGGGTAGGTGGTGACGTCTCTCTGTTCAATTTTTAATTTAGACTAAGATCATTTAAGTTTGAATTGTTTAAACCCTATAAGATAAATAGGTAGGGCCATTTATACAGGATGTAGGTTTTCCTCTTTCTAAAATAAATGACTAAACCTCTACCTTTCCTATAGGAAGAGAAGGTCCATTGACAAAGAATACTAACCTTTCTTCGTACGAATCTTTCTTTTGGAGTTGAATCTAGGGAAATTGGTGGTTACAAAAGAGTTGGAAACTTCTCATTCACTACAAAACCATTAGAAGATAACAAGAAATATGAGATAGATTGAACCAGGCCTAACGAGAGTACTCGATGATTAGAGGGAGTGACACCTGCGAAAATGGCACTCATTCGCAATAACTTGATGAAAATAAGAAAGAAATCAGGACTCATCTAGCTACGATAATTCATGCACTCGTTCAAGAATGGGCTCATCTTAAGAAATTCCATTTTCATGAGAAATGAAAATATTAGGAATAATAAACTCAACAGGAATAACAAATTCTTTCCCGTAAACCAGTTCAAAAGGAATTTACTTTTGAAGCCGCTTGACTGTAGTTCAGTAGGCCCACAAAGTAGCAGGAACTCATTCATCATAATCATCTTTGTTTGTAGAGAAAACAATAATAAGTCCTTTCTCTAAAATTTTATTAAAATCTTTCATAGTCCCATTGGCTTCTGGATGATAAGGAGTTCCCTTATGGTGTTCGTCATGAAAATTTGTAGTAGAGCCTCGACAGTTTCATTTACGAAATAGGATTTTGAATCACTTTTAAGACCTCATGGACAACCAAACATGGTAATATTTTTTTAAAATATAAACAAAGCATCCATATCATTAGTGCAATATTTAACTGCAACAAATTCTACCCAACGAGTCAAATAATCCACCATGGTAATTATATCTTGAGCATTCAAATGACGAGCAAGAGGATGAATAGGCCCAATGAAATCAACTGCCCATTTATTAAAAACAACAAAATTTGGTACAAGATATAAAGGTATTTCATCAAAATGCAATGTTTGGCCAACCCACTGAAAGACATCGCAACTCTTTGCGTATTCTTTTGCATCCTTAAAGAGATTCGGCCACGAAAGGCCAACTTGCAGAAATTTCTAAGTAGTAGCTTTCCCTCCAAGATGAACTCTTGCAACCCCATTGTGACATTTCCATAATGCACCTTTGCATTCATGATCAAGGATACAATGGCATAAAAATTGACCGACACCCATTTTATATAGTTTTCCTGCAATAATTTGATAGCATATTGATCTAACCACCAATTGCTTCCTCTGCACCATAGTATAATCAGGAGGACATTGACCTGTACCAAGAAAAGGGAAAAATATTCTAGGTAATTAGGGACAACTTTAATATGAAACAAATGAGCATTTGACAACTGATCATCATATGATCCCCCTGATTCTCCTAACTCTAACCTAGACAAATGGTCTGGCCCCACATTGGATATTCCCCACTTGACAATCACTTTAAAAGTAAACTCCTGTAATAAAAATAACCATTGACAAATTATTCCTTCAAGCACATGCTTATTAACTAAATATTTCTGCATTGGGTGGTCTGTGACAAAATTGAAGGGACCTCTCAGCAAATAATGTTAGAAATTTTGGAGAGAATATACCATAGATAAAGATTCCCATTCTCTAGTAGTATAATTCTTCTCTGCATTGGAATGTTCTCTACTTGTAAAATAGACAGGATGATCCATGTTTCCTTCACCTGGTTGTGTTATTATAGCTCCCAATGATTTTCCAGGTGCATCAACATGGACATGGAATTGTTTGTTCCAGTCAGGGTATCTAAGAATGGGTGCACTAGTAAGATTATCCTTCAATGTATCAAACGCAACATCACATTCACTAGACCACATGAAGCGTTCAAATTTATTAAGAAACTTCTCAACTGGAGTTGTAATTGAAGCATAATTTCTTATAAACCTTTGATAATAATTAGTATGTCCCAAACTCGAATGAAAATTTTAGACGTAAGTGGGTGGTGTCATATTCATTATTACCATGACCTTGGGAATATCCCACAAACTTCCTCATTACAAATGATATTCCCCAACAATGTTCCAAAAAGCACAACAAAATTGCATTTTTCCAGGTTCAAAGATATTTGAAGTTGCCTACACCTATCAAACATGACCCTCATCAATCTAGGATGATTCTTGAGAAAACTATAAACAATCCAATCATCCATCTAGACTTCAATAAACTTATATAAATATGCATGGAAAGAATCAATAACAATGCACTAGAAAGTAACTCGGGAATTCTTCAACACAAAGGGCATAAAATTATAAGCATAGGATCCCCATTCAATATTTAAAGTGGTCTTATTATCCTCTTTTGCAATGTGAACATGGTGATACCCCAAGAAACCATCAGTAAGAGAATGGGCTTCATTACCCCCAACATTATCGAACACTTCATTACTAAAAGCAATTGGAAATGGGTCATACACACATTCATTATTAAGACTACGATAGTGAACACACACTCGAATTTTTCCTGAATCTTTCTTATCTTGGATGGCAATGGGGCTTATCCATTCAACTTCATCAACCAATAATATACGGCCAACAACTAGCATTTTGTCAATTTCCTTCATTACTTTCTCCTTAACTTGCATATTCAATTTGTAAGGTCGATGTTCAACTGGCTTCGTATCTCGCTTCAACATTATTTTCATCTCTCCCAAATCTCCTTTAATTCCCTTTAATTATGAAATAGAATAGAGAAATAAATCTTCATATTCTTTGAGTAGATAAAAAATTTCCTGAGTGCTTTGATCATCCCAATAGTCCCCAACAAAAGAAAGCTTTGGTTTATCTTCTATCTCAATATTCATCATCTTCAACTTAAGAGGTTGCAAGATGTGGAGCATCATCTATAGGATCCTATTTTATTTTCCATTCCGTGGAAACACTTTAGAAGAAAAATGTCTCAACTCACTAAGGTCATCATTTGGATCTTTACTATCTTTGCTACAAAGCATAGCTTCATGAAAACCTGAGTCATACTGGTGCACAAAGTTTCCATACCTGTTACATTTCGATAAAGCATCCCCAACTGAAAAAATACCCCTATGATATCTCTAAGGTATTGCACTATCTTACTATCAACATCAGAGAAGGAAAAGTCTCTAGAGAATTGGGTAGACAACACCTCCCAATTTTTTGTTTGCCATCTTAACTCCTCCTACAAATACCAAGCTTGCGGAATATTTCCCAATGAATGGATAAATAGATGTGTCCACATTTAAGTTTCTAGGGCATGAACCTACCATATAGAACAACAATGCTCAACATGCTCTTGCGAGAAAGTACGACCATCATAAGCAAGGATTCTACTGCAAATCTCATTTGGAGGAATAAACTGATACAGAAGAACAACATTAATGGTGCTCCAATCTTGAAGTTGATCCGGATGGGCCGCCCACCAACTTGCGCGAGTTTCTTGCAAAACAACACTCATTAAAGGAATATTTTGAATTTTTTCTACGAAAAAGTCAATTTCTTTAATAAATTTACTACATAATTAGTACCGTTATAAATAGGATACTCGTATAGCTCAATACTAATCTAGCAGACACATCAAACAACAACACAATGTCGAGAATGAATTTCATGAGTTCCTTTTTTCCAATATTTCATCATAGCCTTAAATCCAACTTCAATACTTTCAATACTCCACCAAATAATAGATCCATCTATTGTTGGTTTAATATAATCTGCGTGCCTCCCAGTAGTCAGTTGATATAGTTAATCTAATAAATCAGGTGACTAAACCTCATCCATAGGTTCAGTAAATCTTGAGCCGTGATAAGGAGCAAGAGATTGTATGACCCTCATGCCATCTACTTCAAAAGTCACAATTTCCCACTTGATATCAATGACTACATAACTCTTCAAAGCCCAGTCAATGCCCAATGAAGTTGGATATTAATATTTATCTCCAATTATATCAATAACTTCAAAATCTACAAAAGTTTTAATACCAACAATATCAACTTCAACATCCTGTAATCTGCCAACAAGAAGAATACAATATTTATTTTCCATTTGCAACTGAATAAAGGGAAATAATAACTTGGGTTTTCTAAGGGATTTCCAAGTTTTCCTCTGCAGAATATTGACATCCAACCCCAAATCCAACATGAAATCCTTAATTTTAAACCCTTCAATCTGAGCCTCTACCTAGAAATCCCTTCTGGTTCTCTTCTTGTTCCATCGTACCCACTTGGAATGTTCCTCAGTTAAATTTGTAAACATTAGTTCTTCAGAAGAAAAATCATCCTTAACAATAGTTTTTAACTTTTTCCACAACTGACCTGTGAGTTTTCCATCATTCATAATTTGTAGAAATAACTTAAGCCAATTCATTATTGGTTGGAAAGGTTCTAGAAAATGCTTCTGCTCATGTACCTTTACTTTCTCATGTTGTTCATTGTGATATCCTTATGAAGAAATCAATAATTGGAAAAGTTCAACTACATCCCTATAATACTCCTTGTGTTGATTTAGATGATAAGACTTCATTGGAGATGTAAGTCGTATAATAGATGGCTGATCAAGAGTCCCAATATCAGCTCCATTCTTCTTCCCTCCCCTTGTAACAACATTGATATTGCGTTGAATTGTAGGACTAGGATCCTGAGGTTCTTCACAAAATGAATTAGCTTGTTTAGCCTGGTTTCATTCCTCCCACTGAGCAATAAGTTCAGGACAATCTTCAGTTTCCTGGGTATTTACTCAATAGTATGAACACCAAGGTCTTCGTGGCATAGTGAATTCTCTCACAACATGTCGTTCCTTATCATAGTCATAACACCTAACTGGCCTCTTTCGCCTGATCTTCCTCCTCTTGGAGCTCCCCCTGCTCATCTTCGAGGAGTCTTATTAATATGAAAGGATGAATGATCAAGGTGGTCAGCTAGAGTATCTAAGGACCCACATTGATTCATATGATGATTAGGTGATCCAAAAAACTCATAGAACAAGTTATTAGGAAAATTGGAGTACTTTGTAGAATAGGACATAGATGAGGTAAATGACCAAAACATTTTAAATATATCACAATAATCACTCAAAGACATACCTTGAGTATTTGGAAATGGCTGGAATTGCATATGACCTAAAAAAGGAAGAGCATAGAAGATTTTCATAATTCTAGGGGATTCCGATGGAGGAGGTCCCATAGGAGCACTAGATAGTCCCAACCCCCTCATTCGCTAGCACTTTGTAACATGATGTCCTTCAGCATGACAGTGTGTACACAAAATATGAGGTCTCACGGACTATAAAGGTGCAAGATCTTTTAGTTTTTCTATCAAGGTAGCAATATTATTATGAAGGCCCATAATAGCAGGATCTGTTGAATAAATAAAAATTCTACAGTTTTTTGGATAACAGGCCATAGCCTCTATCTGCATCGCTTGTTCCAAGGAATCATGAAGTGTATCAATCTTCTACTAAGACAATAGAATGTGTGTCATTGGTAATAGGGCCTTAATGAATAAATCTCTTTGATGATGTGAATGAATGGGATAACAAAATTTGTTGATAGCACCTTTAAAATGTTGTTACATTGTTAAGTAGATTTCCCCTCCCATTGGTGAATATCTAATAATTTCGCCAATCCTTGTTGATTTGGCGACATAACTTAAATTCTTGAATATATTCATTTTTAACCAAATCTATACTAGCATTGGGGTTAGCGTCGATCCATTTTATAAACCATCTCAATGCTCTATCCCATAGCATAGTTTGAAATTAAATAATCTTAGTAGCGTCAGGTGTCTGAAAATCTCTCCAAACAACTTCACATAAATACCAGTGTTTTTCAACATCTTCAACCCCCCTTCCTACGAACTTTGGGTATCTAGTATATGAGTCAACTACGATTTTGGCCATATTTGACTATTTTTAAGAAAAAAGTATGAATCCTTGGGAACCTAGTTGAGAACAACAAGTTGAATTTGCTTGACTAACACCAATAAAACTACCTTTACCCTTATGGAATAACTAAAAATTAATAAAATTGTATACCTTTAGAAAGAGAAAATCAAGACTTTGATATGGCACCAAGGGAAGGTTAGGGAGAGGAGGAGTTGTTCTACCATGTTACAGGGTTCTATATTCTAGTACTGAATCATCCTCAAAGAAAATACACCTTATTGCAAAATGTAGATCATCATCTAATGGTTTTTGTTCATCTGATAACATAATCAGAAGAAATGTTGGCTCATGTTTCTGACATCCTTCCGATTCCTCACATACTCAAGTAACCACTTCTAAACACTCCACTTCACAACCACTGGAAGCTCCTATTTTTCCAGAAAAGAGAACCTTCTCCCTCACTTCCATTCTACCACTACAGAGTCTCAATTTCCTTATTCCGCACCACCGAAAATTTTACAACATCCCCTATGCATTGCAACTCCCTTTTTCTAACCCTAACTTCCCACAACTTCCTTTCTTGCCACTCGTCAACTATTCTTTCCCATTGCAATGATTTGAAGTATCTCATCTTCCATAACTCTTCCTGATATATTATAATAATTTCCTCATTCTCCCGCATTTGCATGACATTCCTCTCCTATAATCCATTCCCCTAGTACTAAAATTTTAAGCTTCCATTTGATCTTGTGGAAACACCAACAAGTCATCTTCAACCAAAAATATTTTAATACAGGGAGGAATATCTTTTAGCAACTGTCCTCATAACCCAAATTTGAATATGGCTTCTACACAAGAGAACAATTGTTTCTTATCAATCCAAAATTCAATGATATAGCTTTCAATATTCACGTTAATCCAAAATTCAACAACTCTTGTTAGATATTTATTCAAACGATGAAGTCAACTAGATCAGTTGTAGTGCAAGTTCTGCGCAACCTTGGTTGTATCGAAACACTTGATTTATGGTGAAGTCGAGTTAATCAATTTTCTAACTCCCCGGGGAACTTTCCCAAAAATATCTCGTATTGGTCACAAGGAGATTCAGTGTACAAAACCTATCCTTTGACCCAATATAGATTCTATTGTCTCAATTCTTCCTACTGCAAAGTAAAATAATCAAATCTCTCATGCCACCATTTTTGGATATCCAGATGAATATACCTTGGTTGTGTGATATAAATCCCCTTAGGAAGCTCAATGTCCTAGAAACACAATCATTTGATGGTAAAAAAGTTTAATTGAAGTTTGACCTAGGGTTCGACCTAGGGTGCCAAAAAAGGTTTTCATGTAGTGTAGAATTTTGCTGACATTTTCACTCCCTTGAATCAAAGGTGTGTCTCACCCAAGGTGAGCCGAAACCATAAAAAGGTGTAGGTGATTTGGATTTAGCTATATAGAAAACTTGCACAACCATTTATACATTCATTTTAACAAAAAGTAACCATATGTAGAGAATTTTAAATGGGGGTGCAAAACATATAAACAATTAGAAAATACCCCATTCTACTTTTATTATTAAAACATCAGAGCCTAATTACACCAAAATCTCTCCATTACATCTTGTGAAACATTATAGACTTGTGTAGAGATATTAAAATTCAAAATAAGTATCAAAACAAGTCATTACATGTTCATATTTGCCTGTAAGCGCTCTTTCTCTCATATAGCTCAGATTCCAAATATTACAAAAAAATCAAAGCTTTGCAGCAAAGTCCAAACTATACAACATTGTTTAAGATTGAAATAGGATCTAAACTTTGTAGCATCGCCTAACTTGTTTCTCACTGCCTTCTATCCTCTTTCATAGTTATGTTCACTTGATCTCGTGTTTGGTCCCTCACTCACTTAATCCATGGATTTCCAATATATAGGTTAGCTACCTTGGTTCTCTATTTTAGTGGACTTGGTGGTTGTGTCTGCCACCTTATAGAGGGGATTACATTAAATGGAAGAGGTGGCATGGGCGCCCCTATGAATGTAGAATAATATGAGTATATTGCATCTCATTAACCATCATAAGTAACATTCGGAGGAGGAAAGTGGGCTGGAGGGTCTGTCTTAGAAGAAATATCCTAGGGAAAATGATTGAAGCCCCCAAAAATGAGGTTTGGCCTTCCTTTTGGGAGAAATGTAGGTTAGCTACAGTAAATTAGTAAAAATTAATATGGGAGTATAATTGCTTGGCATCCCTAAGAGCGACTACGGAGGGAAAGGATATGAGAGTGAAGCTATAAGGGAGTTGTTTACGGGAAAATTGGGCATTGGTTCTATGCATCTCAGGGATAAGGAAGTATGTTGGTTATTCATATGATCTCTTAGTTACAGACCATTGTCTCTTAGTTTCTCACAATGTAATTGGTACGCAGGGACCCTCTCTAGTATTCTCTTGATGCACAAAGGTCACTGTGTCTTGGGTAATTCTTAAGTCTTCTTATATTTATAATTTTGTTTTTAGTATTTTTCTTGGCTTCGACTATTTTATTTTAGTGTTGTTTTTTCATATGGACTTGGATGTTGTCTCATTTGCGTAGTGGGACTATATCCATGCATTGTGCTAGATTTCATTTTACTTTTTCCAAACCTTACATGTACTAGTGTTGTTTAAATATCTATTACTAGATTTTCCCACTTTGGAGTTTGGTATGTGTCTTTTTAGGTTTCATCATCCCAGTCTTGTCGAAAACTATGACTTTGCCTTCTCTCTACACTCAAATTTGTGTTCTCAACCATTTATGTGTTGATACTAGAACGATATGCACGTTTGACTATATGTAGTACTGATTAATGAGAAGTAGGTGTGGGGGGAGGATACAACCCATAAGGCTAAAACTAAGACCAAAAACATGGCTAAGATTATTCTAAAACCTTTCACTCAGTTGTTCCCCTACAAATATATAATGAAATTCAGCAGTTGGAAACCTTAACAACTAGAGATAGGTAGGCCTACTCAAATTTATAGATAATTGATGAACTGTGGCATTGATTTCCTTACCCTAGCCATATGAAGGGAAGGAAAAAGGAGTACTTCAACGCATTTGTTAGAAAATTATATATTATAGAGAAATGGAACACATAAAATATATTGAAAAAATATAAACACATAAAACAAGAGAGACATAGATATACGTGGTTCACCTAATTTGGGCTACGTCCATGGAGAAACAACCAGTCATTCCTTTTATATTATCTAGCAAACTGAAGAGATACAACCTACAGAAATTATGTTGTAATTCCCTCTTCATATCACATAATCTCCTCTCTCTTTCTCACTCAAAATACAGGTTTGCATAGGTGCAATACAATTCCCTCATATATAGCGAGATTTTTCCTTCTAGGGAGAAAAACCCTAAATTAAACATAAATTCTATCATCAAATCTCCATCTAATGAATGACTCACATTGACTACAAAATTTCAACATTTTAGAAGGTAAGTTTACATCTATTTTTAGCTTCAGGGGCAATGCCCCTGATTCCCCATCAGGTGATCTGATAATCACCCTATGAGTGACATTAGTTGAAGATTTATTAAACAAAGGTATTACAGACTCATGTGCTAGTGTGTGTGTTTTATATTATTTAAGCAACGGATCGATCTGATTGCCAAAACACAAACATTTAAGTGGAAAGACAACAGAGAAATACAATAGGAAAACACAAAGAAGTAAGAATGTTTGATAAGGAGTTCACCCTATCCTCCAAGGCTACATCTTCGGTCCAGCTTTCAGTGGTGGTCTTGTTTTATTGTGTCTTTAAGCAGAGAATTACAATGCAGGGACTCAATGTGAATTCTCCTGAAGCAGATTTTCTTGGCAAGGTGGTGCTTGGATTCCCCAAGCCACTGGAGTACATAGACTCTTCTTCTTCCTACTAGTTCTGTGACCTTCTGGTCTACAGTGGAAAGAGCCAAATTTGGTGTTCAGTTTGGACAAATTCCTCTATGGGAAGGCTTGAATCTCTCAAGCTCTGGTGCTCAATGCTGTCATTGGTTAGCTCGGCCCTCTGTCTCTTTTTTATTTTGCTTCACTGTCTTCTTCCTATGTGTATTCCATCCTCCTCTTGGGATTCTTGTCTCTCTATCTTTTTTTTCATCTCTTGGACTATCCCCTGTATTTTGTCTCTGTTCATGGCTTTTAGCCATTTGTTCCCATGCTTGTTCAGTTCTTCTTCCACCTCTGTCAATTCACCCTCTGCAGTTGTGCTTGGAGTTCCCTATTCGACGTCATCATGAACGCTCAGGGAGTGGCCACATGTCCTCCTCAAAATGGCACCAGCCTACTTCGTCGGTTTGTTTCTTGAGTTACATCGTGGATGAAGTCTTTACTCGACCGTGACAGTTAAATAGATTCCAAATCTTTACAAATCACGGCGTATTCCTTCGTTGATACTGATTCCTCCATCGAGCACAATCTCAACTATCTGATCTAGGTCCCTCAGGTCCAACATCATACGCACGTCCCACGCGGTTGACTTGCTCGACCGATAGCGCGCGACCAACGGTGGTTTTCTCTCATCTCCAACTACCACGTGTCAATCGATGTATGGAATTGCTCCACTCTCATCCAAAACCTCTTACCATTTGAGGGCACTTTGATTAATACCACAGGTTTCTAGAGTGAGGGTCTTGCCTTTGTACGTTTAGTGCTTTTGCCTTTTCCACCCGCAGTTCTCCGGTTCACCATGCGTCTGTGAGCTCGGGCTTCCCCTATTTCACCCTGTTTGCCCAGCAATGCACAAAATCCACCTCCTTTTCCTGATCTAAGTCTCCCAAGGTCTACTTTGACCTCCTGCGCAGTCTGCATGGGCTTCAGTTAGCATGCTTTGACCGAGGTCCTCGTCGTTCCACGTTGGCTGCCATTGCCACTGATTCAGGGGTGTTTTTGTCCGTTGTTTTGGAATTCTTTGGAGATTTGTCCCGACTTGATACAGTCATGGTTTTTTTATAGTCTTTTATGGATCCAATTCAGATCATGGCCTTCCCACTGAAAAAGCTTTTAGACCACCAAAAGTTGGTTTTCAAGCATCGACTAAGTGAGGGTATTGATTTCTCACTTGTCCAATCTCAATCCACTTCGCACTGCTCGGCTTCGAACTTCTGAGCCCAATCCTGAGGTATTCCACATCTCCCCTATGCGTCATCCTTACCTTCTTGTCCAACAATGTGTCTTCCTGCAATTCATTAAGATATTCAGGTAGCAGGTCATCAACAAAAGGCAATTGGCTCTGCTCTGCAGGGTCCTCAATCATTGAAGGTTCAAACAATCTCAAGAAATCTGCATTTACGACTGAGGAGATGTGCATGTAAGCTGGTAAATCAAGGCGAAAAGCATTTTCCCCAATTTTCTCAAGTATTCTGAAGGGTTCATACCTGATAGGTTTTAGATTTTTACCTTCACCTTGCATCTTGTCCTTGCTAATATATAGCTAGACTTGGTCTCCAACTTGAAAACTATGCTCCATCTGATACTCATCATGCCCAACCTTGTACTTGGCCTGGCTCTTTTCCAGCTGTTCTTGTACTGCCTGGTGGATCTCTTGGATCTATTGAATGAACCTAGTTACCTTGTGCACATCACTGTGTCCATCAACCATGGTATCTTTACCAAAGACAAAATCCAAAGGAGACCTTGGTGTGAAACCGAAACAGGTCTCAAAAGGAGATCTTTGTGTAGAAGAGTGTTTGGCTCTATTGTAAGCATGCTGCACATAACACAAGTGTTTATCCCAAAGCTTAGGATGTTTGTTGCAATATCTTCTC
Organism: Pinus taeda; assembly: GCA_000404065.3. Lineage (NCBI taxonomy): Eukaryota > Viridiplantae > Streptophyta > Pinopsida > Pinales > Pinaceae > Pinus > Pinus taeda. The sequence continues at coordinate 52,192 of APFE031714869.1, read as the reverse complement.
AGTAACTGGATCACTGTCCTATTAACTACTTCTGTCTAGCCATCTGTTTGTGGATGAAAACTTGTGATTTTATTTGATTTCCCCACAAATTGGGTGACTCGATCAGATATAATGGAAGTGGGTAATCCAAAATGAACCCATACATGTTCAAAAAACAATTTTGGAGTTTGTTCAGCTATAATTTGTTTACTACAAGGTATCAAAATACACATTTTGTTGAACCTATCCACAACAACATGTAGATAATCATGACCTATCCTAGATTTAGGCACTCCTCCAACAAAATCCATGGAAACACTTTCCCAAGGGTGAGAAGGAACTAGCAATGGAGTGTACAAGCCTAGTTTTCTACTGTTGGGCTTTCTTTTAGCACACATGGCACACCCTCTTACATATCTAGAAACTGACTCATTCATTTTCGGAAAATAGTAGAACCTTTGAATCTATGCAACTATTGTACTTACCCCGAAGTGACCTGATATGAGAGAAGTGTGTGCTTTCCTAATTATCTTTATCCTCTCAGTTTGTGGAATGCAGAGTTTCCCGCAATGGTATAAGAGTTGGTCCTTTACATGATAGTCCAATTCTTCTACTCTTTTTCCTTGACTCAAAGTTGCATATACATCTTTAAATTCCATACCCTGAGCACACTATTCTATGTAGCTTTCATGTCGCATAGAAATATGCTTAAGTATGGTAGATGCATTTATAATAGGTCTAGATAACATGTCTGCAACCTTGTTATGTATGCCCTTTTTATATCTGATGACTAAATTAAATTGTTGTAGAAAAAACATCCATCTGTAATGTCTTGATTGCTGCAACTTAGTTTGGGAGTGTAGGTATTGAAGTGGTTGATGATCAGTATGTATTACTATCTCTTTTCCCATTAAGTAATGTTTCCACTTTTTCACACTCTAAACTAATGCATATAATTCTTTATCATATGTAGGATAGTTAACTACTGCAGGATTAAAAGTCTTAGAATGATAACATATGGGTTTACCGTGGCGTGTCAACACTGCTCCCATGGCATAGTCACTAGCATCAGTTTGGATCTCAAATGGTCTTTGCAGATCTGGCAGTGCTAGTACAGGTGATGTACTAATCTTTTCTTTCAAGGTGGTGAAGGCTTTCTAATGTTTGCCTCCCCACTGAAACACCTTGTTCAATCCTGTTAAAGCATGTAAGCGATCTGAAATTGAGGAAAAGTTAGAAATGAACTTCCTCCAATACTGTGCTACTCCTAGGAAGCTTCTTACTTCTGTAGCAGACTTGGGTTTAGGCCAATTTATAATGACTGCCACTTTAGAGGGATCTATTTTCAATTCACCCCCCCCCTACTATATGACCCAAGTAGTTTAGAGATGTTTTTCCAAATTCACATTTTGAGAGTTTAACATAAAGTTTTTCTCTTTTCAAAACATCTAATGTCTACTTAACATGCTTTAAATGTTCTTCCCACATTTTACTAAAAATCAGAATGTCATCGAGATACACGATAACAAAATCATCAAGAAAATGTTTGAGTACATCATTCATTAATCTCATTAAAGTAGCAAGAGAATTAGTTAAGCCAAAAGGCATAACCAGCCACTCATACAATCCCTGCTTTGTTTTGAAAGCAGTCTTCCATGCATCTTGCTCTGCAACTCTGACCTAATGGTATCCACTGTGCAAATCTAGCTTCGTGAAATAAACAACTTCTTTTAATTGATCTAAAATATCATCTATGCGAGGAAGGGGATAACTATTTTTTATTGTTATCTTATTCACCACTCGATAATCAATACAAATTCTCCATGAGCCATCTTTCTTTCTCACCAAAATGATTGGTGACCCACATGGTGATGTGCTATGCCTGATGAACCCTTTCTCAAGCAACTCCTCCACTTGTTTCTTGATTTCAGCATTCTCTAAAGCAAACAACCTTTTATACCTATGGCTGAATTGATTGTTTCATCTCCTCAGTCTGATCCCAAATCTTTCTGAATAGCTGCAGTAGTCTTCTTCTTCTTGCCCTCGAACTTCATACGTCTTAGCTTTGGATGCAGAATCCAACCGTGCTCATCATCATGGCCCTCCTTTTTACAGCGAGTGCATGAAGCTTTGCCTTTATGTGAAGTTCTAGCATTCCTTCCTTTCCACTTCTTTTTTCTTTTCTCCTTGCTCTTACTTACAGTGGATTGGGATGGTCCCCCAACTTTTGGATTTCCATTCTTTCCTCTAGCTTCTAGATGAGTAGCTTGTACAGATACCTCATCTATAGTAGTGGGATTAAACATGAGGATGGTATGCCTCATGTAGCTGTGTAGACCACCAATGTACTTCAAAATAGTCTCTCGTGAGTCTAATGAGATACCCAACATCAATGCTCTCTTTATGAACTCTTGAGTATACCCTTGCACAATTTTCCCTTTCAACTGCCGAAGAGTTTGCCAACTCATCATGGCTTGTTGCATGTAGCCCAATGTATAGAACTGCTTTTTGATTGCAGCAACAAATTCACTCCAAACAGAGATGGTCTTACCGTGGCTTTTCATATTAGCTTGGGTTCTACCTTCCCACAAAACTAAGGCAGTGCCTCCTAGGCGTAGGCTTGCTAGCTGAATCTTACTCTTGTCCGAGTCTATGTTCTATACCCTGCAATACACATCAATTTAACTAATCCAATTGTCCAGCTTCTCAACATTTAGCTCTCCATCATATATAGGAAAATCAAATTTAACATCTAGTTTAATCAAATATGCTTTCTTATTATCCAAAGGGATATTAGGAGGTGTGAGAAAGTTTTCATCTTTCCCCTTTCCTTTGGAGTGGTCATGGGAATGAGACTCATCTTCTTCTTTATCTTGTTTAGAACCTAATGAATATTCATCCTTGTGATTTCTAAAGCCCTTATACATTTCTTCTCCCATAGACTTTATAGCTAGGAAAATCTCTATGAATTGAGGGTCTGGCCTCATAGAACATTCCTCTGACATTGTCTTCCGAGAATAGACTCTCCCAATTTTAGGATTAGTTTCCACCAACTCTCCTCGTAATTTAAGCTTTGATCTAGTGAGCATTCACAGCTAAACCAACACAAGCTTGTCTAACCTTACAGCCTAAAGCTCTGATACCACTTCATCTGATAATCACCCTAATAGTGACATCAGCTAAAGATTTATTAAAAAAAGGTATTACAGACTCGTGCTGGTGTGTGTGTTCTGTGTTATTTAAGCAACAGATTGATTATGTTTCCGATAGACAGACATTTAAATGGAAAGACAACAGAGAAATATAGTAAGCAAACACAAAGACTCAAGAATTTTTGATAAGGAGTTCACCCTATCCTCCAGGGGTACATCTCTGGTCTAGCTTTTAGTGGTGGCCTTTTTTTATTGTGTCTTTAAGCAGAGAATTATAATGCAGGGACTCAATGTGATTTCTCCTGAAGCAAATTTGCTTGGCAGGGTGGTTCTTGGATTCCCAAAGCCACTAGAGTACACAGAATCTTCTTCTTCCTACTAGCTCTGTGACCTTCTGGTCTACAGTGGAAAGAGCCAAATGTGGAGCCCAGTTCGAACAGATTCCTCTATGGGATGGCTCGAATCTCTCAAGCTTTGGTGCTCGACGCTTCCACTGGTCAGCTCAGCCCTCTGTCTCTTTCTGATTTTGCTTCACTTTCTTCTTTCTATGTGTATTCCATCCTCCTCTCAAGATTTTGGTCTCTCTGTATTTTTCTTTCTTTCTTAGACTACCTCTGACTTTGACTTGTGTATCTTGTCTCTTTTCATGGTTTTTACCCATTCGTTTCCATGCTTGTTCGGTTCCTCTTCTGCCTCTATCGATTCACCTTCTGCAACTGCGCTTGGAGTTCCCTGTTCGGCATCATCATGAATGCTCAGGGAGTGGCCACATGTCCTCCTCTAAATGACGCTAGCCTACTTATCGATTCATTTCTTTAGTTACATCGTGGATGAACTCTTTCCTCCACCATGGTGGTCAAACGGATTCCAAATCCTTACAAATTGTGGCATATTCCTTCTTTGATTCCACTTCTTCCATCGGGCGCGATCTCAACCATTCGATCTGGGTCCCCTAGATCCAACATCATACGCACATCCTGCACGGTTGACTTGCTCAACCGATAACGCACAAGCAATGGCGGTTTTCTCTCACCTCCGTCTGCCACGCGTCGATTAATGTATGGAATCACTCTGCTCTCATCCAAAACCTCTTACCATTTGAGGGAACTCCAATTAATACCACCAATTTCTAGAGTGCGGGTCCCACCTTTGCACATTTAATGCTTTTTTCCTTTTCTGTCTGCGGTTCTCTAGCTCCTAATGCGACCGAGTGCTCGTGCTTCCTCCATTTTGGCCCTATTTGCCTAGCGATGTGCGATTAGCACTAAGCGTTAATCGCACATCAAAATCCACCTCCTTTTCCCCGATCCCGGGTTCCCAGGGGCTACTTTGACCTCTTGTGCAGTCTCCATGGGCCTCGGTCAGTGCGCTTTGACCGAGGTCCTTGTCGTTCCACGCTAGCTGCCACTGCCACTGGTTGAGGGGCATTTTTTATCATTGTTTTGGAATTCTTTAGAGATTTGTCTCGACCTAATGCAGTCATGGTTCTTTGACAGTCTTTTATGGATCCAATTCAGATCAAGTGTGGTCAAAGACGATCCACATTGAACACTGGGTGGAGATCAAGAAACAACAGAATGCTGAGCTCAAAAGCATTGTCTTCCACAACCTTGGTGATGGTGTAAGGCCTGTATCAGAGAGGTCTGAGCTTCTGATGGGATCCGACAAGCTGTTATTTCTACAAATGTAACCAAATTTTGTTGCCATATGAAATTTTTGTGGCACCCGATGCTGGCAACAAATTAACAAAGCACTGAAAACTCTTTACATGTAGAATAGAAATAAACTAGCTTAGGTGATAGTAGCTTATCTCTAAAAAGAGATGTGGTGGCTAAATTCCTTCTGAACTGTGTTACAATGAGGCTCAAAGAATTATTTATTATTAAGAAGCAATGGAAAACCCTAAACATCCAAATGTCTAAACCTAGAAGATGAAGCACCAAACATTTGTGGGACCCATTGGGGTAATTTGGCACATCAACTTCCCAGGGTCGTAACTTTGGCATATAGTATTTTCTAGCTCTTTAGATAGATATATCTAAGGACTACAAATTTCGACTAGAAACACTTGATGTTGGTTGCAAGTTTACCCATTTTCCAAAGAAAACACCATTTAGTGCCTCAAAATGACTCTAGAAGTTCAAGACCTGAAAAACTGCCAAAAACAGTAAATTGTGCTACAATTAAGGAAACTCAAAGAAACAATAATTGGGGTCTAAGTGAAATAGGTCGGTGGCCACCAATATCCACCTGGATTAATCCTCCCCTCTAAGGAAGTAATGGTACCCATTGCATTGAGTGCCTCCATCAGATGGTGAAACTTTTGTTGAACTTGGTCCCTAGTGAGCCACTTGGCTTGGTGTAGGCATTTCTCAGCTTTGACGAAACAATAAAGTTGGATATTTTGTTGGTGAGTGTTCTTGGTATGCATGTCCATGATTTGATCAGTTGTGCCTGTTCCATGTAATCTAGGTTTAGCTCTACTTCTATGATTTGTTTTGCAATGTCTGATGTGTCCAACAATGGTGGAAAGTATGGACAATGGTGGTCCACATTGAACATTTGGTGTAGTCCAAGGAATGGGGGAATGTTGAGCTAAAAAGCATTGTCTTGCTCAACCTTGGTGATGGTGTAAGTCCTGTGTCAGAGTGGTTTGTATTGATGGGCTCTAACAAGGTGTTCTTTCTGCAAATTCAATTAAACTTTGTCACCCACCTAAAATTTGTGTGGCACCCAATGTTGAAAAAAAATTAACAAAGTATTGAAAACTGTTTACATGTAGAATGCAAATAAACTAGCTTATGTGATGGTAGCTTATGTTTGCGAAGAAATGTGGTGGCTACATGCCTTTTGAATTGTGTTACAATGAGGCTTAGAGGTCTATTTATTATTGAGATGCAATGGAAAACCATAAACATACAAAACCCTAACCATAGGATATGAAGTGCCAAAGTATGTGGGCCCCATTGGAATAAATTGGAACATCAACTTCCTAGGATCATAAATTTGGCATACGATCTTTGTTTTACATGTACAATACCTCATTAGAAATGTTTATTCAATGACTACAAATTTCGATTGCAAACACTTGTCGAAGGTAATGGGATTACCCATTTGCCAAAAAAAGGTCGTTTATGGCCTTAAAACAAATCCAAAAGTTCAAGACCCGAAAAAATGCCAAAAATAGTAAATTGTGCTACAATTAAGGAAAAATGAAAGAAATAATAATGGGGGTACAAGTGGAATATGCGGGTGGCCACCAATATCCACCTAGATCATAACTGCACTAATAGCATAGTTAGAGGCATCTGTCTTAATTTCAAATGGTTGTTGCAAGTTTGCCAATGTGAGTACAAGTGCAAAGCAAAGGCAATTATTCATCTCAATGATAGCCTATTGTTGGGATTCAAACTAGAAAAAATTTATTTCACTCCACCCTTGGTAACCTAACTAAGATTCCAAGTTATGTAAGAGAATCCAAACACGAACATCCAATAAAAATTGGCAAGGCCCAAAAAGCTGTGAAGCTCTATTAGAGTGGTCAGGGTTGGCTGATCTCAAATTAATTGGAACTTAGCCAAATTCACATGCATGCCCTACTCATCAATATTCTAGCCCAAATATTGGATCTAGCTCATGCCAAAGGTGCATTTCTCCAAGTTGTCACATAGTTTGTGCTACTGCAGGGTTTGAAGGACCTGTCAAATGTGTTGAGGATGCTCTTCTCAACACTTGTTGAAGATTAGGATGTCGTCTAGATATACAACCATGAATGAGTTGGTGAAGGGTTGTAAGGTGCCATCCATCAACCTCATAAAATTTGTAGGGGCATTTGTCAACCCGAAAGGCATGACAAATCACTCGAAAAGACCCTCCTTGGATTTGAAGGTGGTCTTCCATACATCTATGATTCTATCAACACCCGGTGACAGATAGAATTGAGACTGATCTTGTTGAAATACTTGGCCTCCTTGATTTGGTCAATAAGGTCATAAATCTATGGGAATGGATACCTATTCCTAACAGTGCTTTTTTTTAGTGCCCAATAATCAATGCAAAGTATCCAGGTTCCATATTTCTTCTGTACAAGTACAATTGAGCTCCCACAAGGTGAGGAACATGGTCAGATGTGCCCCTTTTGCAGCAACTCCTGGATATTCTACTTGATTTCTTTATTTTCTATAATGGAGTGACGATATATCGACCCATTGGGTAAAGGTGCTCCAAGAGTCAGATTGATTGAATGCTTGACCTGACAATGCAAAGGTACCCCTGTGAGTGAGGAGACTATGTCCTTGTATTATTCCACGAGCTTATCCACCTGCTTTTGCTGCATGGGGTAACCTTTCTCGGGGCTATGGATGTGGCCACTATCATCCCCTTTGCTTTAAGAGGAAAAAAAAAATCCCTAGTCTAAAGATGATGTTACTACATTTCTTAGAAAAGATTAAAGAGATGGTGGTAGGCAAGGATACCTCTGGTATCCTATATAACTTATTGCCAAAAATAAATAATAACAATGTTAGGCCTAGACTCATACACAACATGACACTTCCACAATTATGGTTGACCTAATAACACATAACAAACTTCAAGATGAGCCACATCACACAATACCTCATTTGTGAAGGGATTGATGCTACAGGGAAAACGAAACTATTGGTTAATGTAGAGAAGTCATCCTTGGAGGAGCCACCTGATTGTGTACGAACATGGGTATGGTTTGGTTGGTAGGCCAAACCGCTTCACAAACTCTACTGAAATGAAGTTCTTTTGGCTCCTTTCATCAACAATGACTTGCAGTGGAGAACCCTTCACCCACATCTTTGAGTGGAAGAGACACTCCCCCTCCTCTAAATCTTCATTCTTAGTATTTTGGACCTTGGTGTGGCAATGGTGGCACTTGGTTCTGCAACAATAATCTACTTCTCCTTGTCTGGTTCTAGCTCATAAAAATATGCATCAGAATTTGTAGCTTTTAGCTCAACCACCAATGATTTTTGGTGTGACACTCTTTTGTTGTGAGTGGGGCCCTTATGGAACTCACACCACCTTCCAGTGTCCTTCTTCATCTTTGAGGTGCCATTATTTTCTTGTGGCTTCTATGGGTTGTCTTCGACTGCCTTACCTTGGCTTTGTGCTTTTGTCTATAGTTTCAAGGTGCTCTTTCCCTGCTTCTATGATCAGGTGCTCAGAATTATGCTCAAAAATCAAAGTGTCAAAATCTTGTCACACTCATCTTCAAGTTGAATATCTCATCATTCTAAATCCAATAATTTGAACGGTACTCAAATTTGAGTTCATATGGAGAAGTTAGAGGAACTCAAAGTTCAAGTTTGACTTGTCTATATGGTAAGATTGGGATGAGGTGGCAAGGTCTTCAAAAAATGAGGAGATGACAAGTGGCGGGCTGCCATTGGTCCCTGCATTTCAAAAATCGTAGTTGCAAGGCAGAAAAGTGTTACAAATCGGCCTCAGTATGTTCAGCGTTGCAATGCAATAAGGCCATTGCATATCACAATCACAGATCAGTGAATGGAGAACAAGTCAGAAACGGTCGTGTTAATTACCAGGTTGGGATGTGATAAATTACCTGGACACGAGATTTATACCTCACAGTTTAAGTTCCTGTCAGGTCCACCAATATCGCATCGTAGTGTTCTGCCATGTTAACAAGACCTTCGCCCGCTGAACTTCACCGATTGCGATGAGCAATGGACCCTAGACACGAGATTTTATATGTTACAGTTAAGTATCCTTGGCAGTTTCACGATATCAAAATCACAAGGTTTTTTTGTTTTTACAAGACCATCCACCGGGATTTTATGCCAATTGTGAAATGCGATATTCCTCGGATGTGATGCCACTATAGGTTGTGATTTAATATCCCGTTATGTTTGCAATATTGTAATCGCAAATCGCCCATTTTCTATTCACATACCCTAAGAGTCTGCATCACTTGCCGATTATGATTTTTGATGCGATCGACAGGATATAGCTTGCCATGTGGTGAATTTCTTTGTTTGTTAGTAGATTTTGGAGCGGAAATGAGGTTTTTGGTCGGTTTTGGAGAAATTTGTGGAACAAATAGTGGGAGAACTAGGAGAAGTAATAACTTCTTTAGTTCTTATCCAAATGGGATGCAAAAGAGGCTAGATAGCCATTTTTGAGTATTTTGAACTTATTGAGACAGGTTTCAGAGGCATCTGACCATTGTAAACACACTTTTGTTGTAATTTGAACATAATAGAGAGGCCCAATCCATTGGAAGCTAGACCAAGGAGACGTAGACCAAGAGGGGTGAACTCCTTTATCATGTGCTTGTTGTGTGTTGTATTTTGATTTTAATTGTTTTGATTTTACTATTGTTTAGCATATGTTTTATGTTAAATTGTTTCTAACATTTACATAAGAAACTCTCATGGGAGTTAAGAAAAAATATTGAATCCTTAAGAACTTGATAAGAAAATTATAAGCATCTTGGGTTTTATTCTGAATGGGGAATTAACACAACATTACTAATCTCCTCCATTTCAGATCAAGTTGGTATCAGAGCTTGGTTTTTTCTTACTATATTTTCTTTGTGGAAGAAGGATTTAATTGTTTAAAAGTTTATATCATGCTTATAAGGTTAAAGCTCAAAATAGGTGAAGGAAAGTTGGTTGAAAGCCCTGAAATTGGGTCAATTGGAAGAAGAGCAACGTTTCCAGAGTCTTCTACACCAATACATCCTCAAGTTATAGAAGTTGTAACTGAGTCTCCAGAGATCATGTCTCATGAATGAGAACATATCATGACAGAAGATGAGAAGACCTTCAGAAAGGCTTTCTTTGATATGACAGAAATGGTGAAGGTCCTCTATGAAGAGAGGAACAATAGATTGCAAGGATAAAGTTCCAAACCTCCCAAAGGAGAAGGATCTTCAGGAGGAGGTAATGGAAAATGAGGCAATGGGAATGGAGACAAACCTACATCATCTCCACCATCTTCTTCATCTTCTACTTCATAAGCATCTTAACCCTCTTATGCTATGACAATCCATACTCATACTAATCATCATTCTCCCAAAGTAACTGGTAAATCACCTTTTCTAAAGATTGATGTTAAATTTGAGTTGCTTATGTACAATGGTAAAGTGAATGAAGAGAAGATGGATAATTGGATTCTTTAGTTGGAGGTGTATTGTAGAATTCAAAACCTTCAAGAGGATGATACCAAAATTCAGTTGGCTTCATTGAGAATGGAGGGTGCAACACTCATTTGGTGGGAAGGAAGGACTCAAGATGATCTGATAATCACCCTATGAGTGACATCAGTTGAAGATTTATTAAACAAAATGTATTACAGACTCATGTGTTGGTGTGTGTTCTATGTTACTTAAGCAACAGATCGATCAGATTTCCAATACACAGACATTTGAATGGAAAGATAGCAGATAAATACAGTAAGAAAACACAAAAACACAAGAATTTTAATAAGGAGTTCACCCTATCCTCGAGGGCTACATCTCCGGTCTAGCTTTCAGTGGTGGCCTTGTTTTATTATGTCCTTAAGTAGAGAATTACAATGTAGGGACTCAATGTGAGTTCTCCTAAAGCAGGTTTGCTTGGCAGGGTGGTTCTTGGATTCCCCAAGCAACTGGAGTACACATACTCTTCTTCTTCCTACCAGCTCTGTGGCTTATGGTCTACAGTGGAAAGAGCCAAATGTGGTGCTTAGTCCAGACAGATTCCTCTATGGGATGGCTTGAATCTCTCAAGATCTTTGGTGCTCGATGTTGCTGCTGGTCAGCTTGGCCCTCTGTCTCTTTCTACTTTTTCTTTACTACCTTCTTCTCTGTGTATTCCATCCTCCTCTCAGGATTATGGACTCTCTGTATTTTTTTCGTCTCTCAGACTTTTTGTGTATTATGTCCATGTTCATGGCTTTTAGCCATTCGTTTCCATACATGTTCGGTTCCTCTTCTACCTCTGTTGATTCATCTTTTGCAGCCACGCTTGGAGTTTGCTGTTCAACATCAGCATGAATGCTCAAGGAGTGGCCACGTGTCCTCCTCTAAATGGCGCCAACCTACTTCATTGGTTAGTTTCTTCAGTTACATCGAGGATGAAGTCTTTCCTCCACCATGGCAGTCGAACGAATTCCAAATCCCTACAAATCACAGCGTATTCCTTCGTTGATTCGGCTTCCTCCATCGGGCACGATCTTAGCCGTCCGATCTAGGTCCCCCAAATCCAACGTCATACGCACGTCCCACGCGATTGAATTGCTCGATCTTTAACGCGTGATGAATGGTAGTTTTCTCTCACCTCCGCTTGCCACGCGTCGATCGATGTATGGAATCACTCCAATCTCATCCAAAACCTCTTACCATTTGAGGGCACCCTGATCAATACCATTGGTTTCCAGAGCGTGGGTCCCACCTTTGTCCTTTAGCGCTTTTTTCCTTTTCTTCCCGTGGTTCTCAGGCTCGCCATGCGTTCATGTGCTTATGCTTCACCCATTTTGGCCCTATTTGCCTAACGATGTGTGATTATCAAAAACCACCTCCTTTTCCCGATCCGAGGCTCCCAGGGGTTGCTTTTGACCTCCTCCATAGTCTCCATGGGCCTCGGTCAGTGCAATTTGATCAAGGTCCTCATCATTCCACGCTGGCTACCATTCCCACTGGTTTAGGGGTGTTTTTGATCATTGTTATGGAATTCTTTAGAGATTTGTCCCGACCTGATATAGTGATGGTTTTTTGACAACTCTTTATGGATCCAATTCGAATCACGGCCTTCCCACTGAAAAAGATTTTGGACCACCAAAAGTTGGTTTTCAAGCATCGACTAAGTGAGGGTATTTCTTTCTCACTTGTCCAATCTAAATCCACTATTGCTCAGCTTTGAACCTCTGAGCCCAATCCTGAGGTATTCCACATATCCCTTATGCATCATCTTTACCTTCCTGTCCAACATTGTGTCTTCCTGCAATTCATTAAGATATTCAGGTAGCAGGTCATCAACATAAGGCAATTGACTGTGCTCTTCAGGGTCCTCAACCATTGAAGGTTCAAACAATCTCAAGCAATCTGCATTTACGACTGAGTAGATGTGCATGTAAGCTGGTAGATCAAGGCGAAAATCATTTTCACCAATCTTCTCAAGTATCCTGAAGGGTCCATACTTGATAGGTTTTAGCTTTTTACCTCCACCTTGCATCCTGTCCTTACTGATATACAGCCAAACTTGGTCTCCAACTTGAAAACTATGCTCCATTTGATTCTTATCGTGCCTAGCCTTATACCTGGCTTGGCTCTTTTCCAGTTGTTCCTATACTACCTCGTGGATCTCCTGGATCTATTCAATGAACCTAGTTGTCTTGTCCACATCACTGTGTCCATTAACCATGGTATCTTTACCAAAGACAAAATCCAAAGGAGACCTTGGTGTGAAACCAAAACAGGTCTCAAAATGAGATCTCTGTGTAGAAGAGTGTTTGGCTCTGTTGTAAGCATGTTGCAAATAACACAAGTGTTCATCCCAAAGCTTAGGATGTTTGCTGCAATATCCTCTCAGTAACTGGATCACTGTCTTGTTAACTACTTCTGTCTGGCCATCTGTTTGTGGATGAAAAGTTGTGCTTTTCTTTAATTTGGTGTCCATCAGTTCCCACAGACTCGACCAAAACTTCCCCACAAATTGCGTGTCTCAATCAGATATAATGGAAGTGGGTAATCCAAAATGAACCCATACATGTTCAAAGAACAATCTTGCAGTTTTTTCAGCTGTAATCTGTTTACTACAAAGTATCAAAATACACATTTTGTTGAACCTATCCACAACAACATATAGATAATCATGACCTTTCCTAGATTTGGGTAGTCCTCCAACAAAATCCATGCAAACACTTTCCAAAGGGTGAGAAGGAACTCGCAATGGAGTGTACAAGCCTAGTTTTCTATTATTGGGGTTTCTTTTAGCACACATGCAACACCCTCTTACATATCTAGAAATTGTCTCATTCATTTTCAGCCAATAGTAGAATCTTTGCAGCTGTGCAACTGTTTTACTTACCCCGAAGTGACCTGATATTAGAGAAGTGTGTGCTTCCCTAATTATCTTTATCCTCTTAGTTTTTGGAATGCAGAGTTTCCTACAATGGTATAAGAGTTGGTTCTTCACATGATAGTCCAATTCTTCTACTCTTTTGCCTTGACTCAAAGTTGCATATACATCTTTAAAATCCATATCCTGAGCATATTGTTCTATGTAGCTTTCGTGTAGCACAAAATTATGCTTAAGTATGGTAGATGCATTTATAATAGGTCTAGATAACATGTTTGCAACCTTGTTATGTATGCCCTTTTTATATCTGATGACTAAATGAAACTGTTGTAGAAAACCCACCCATCTGTAATGTCTTGATTGTTGCAACTTAGTTTGGGAGTGTAGGTATTGAAGTGGTTGATGATCAATATGTATTATTGTCTCTTTGCCCATTAATTAATGTTTCCACTTTTTCACACTCGGAACTAATGCATACAATTCTTTATCATAGGTAGGATAGTTAACTAATGCAGGATTAAGAGTCTCAGAATGATAACATATGGGTTTACCATGCTGTGTCAACACTGCTCCCATGACATAGTCACTGGCACCAGTTTGGATCTCAAATGGTCTTTTTAGATTTGGCAGTGCTAGTACAGGTGTTGTACTAATCTTTTCTTTCAAGGTGACGAAGGCTTTTTGATGTTTGCCTCCCCACTGAAACACCTTGTTCAATCCCGTTAAAGCATGTAAGGGAGCTAGAATTGAGGAAAAGTTAGAAATAAACTTCCTCCAATATTGTGCTGCTCCTAAGAAGCTTCTCACTTCTATAGTAGACCTGGGTTTAGGCCAGTTCACAATGACTGCCACCTTAGAGGGATCTAATTTCAATTCACCTCCCCCTACTATATGACCCAAGTAGTATAGAGATGTTTTTCCAAATTCACATTTTGATAGTTCAACATAAAGTTTTTCTCTTTTCAAAACATCTAATGTCTACTTAACATGCTTTAAATGTTCTTCCCATGTTTTACTAAAAATCATAATGTCATCTAGATACACAATAACAAAATCATCAAGAAAAGGTCTGAGTACATCATACATTAATCTCATGAAAGTAGCAGGAGCATTAGTTAAACCAAAAGGCATAACCAACCACTCATACAATCCCTGCTTTGTCTTGAAAGCAGTCTTCCATGCATCTTTCTCTGCAACTCTGACCTGATGGTATCCACTGTGCAAATCTAGCTTGGTGAAATAAACATCTTCCTTTAATTGATCTAAAAAATCATCTATGCGAGGAAGGGAATAATGATTTTTTATTGTTATCTTATTCAATGCTCGGTAGTCAATGCACATTCTCCAAGATCCATCTTTCTTTCTCACCAAAACAATTGGTGACCCACATGGTGATGTGCTAGGTCTAATGAACCCTTTTTCGAGCAACTACTGCACCTGCTTCTTGATTTCAACATTCTCTAAAATAGACAACCTGTACATTCCAATGTTAGGCAATGGAACAACTTGCTGCAAAATAATATCATGCACTATTCTCTTTTTGGGTGGGAGACCTTTAGGTTCTTGAAATAAGACATCATACTCTGAAGCAATCTTTTCTTTATCAACTTGCTGATCAACATTACCGCCCTCAAATACATTGGTTTTATTAGGTTTCTTTTCCTTTACAACCATCAGTAAGAACTATTTGCATGAATTTATCATTCTTTTCAATAATCCTGAGTTTATGAGAGTATAATTATTCTTGAGTTTATGAGCTCTTACAAAGTATTCAATTCCATATTTAACAAGTATATACTTGTTCTCAGCTCTATAGAAAATAGTCTTTCTATAATTTATCATTCTTTTCAATAATCCTGAGTTTATGAGAGTATAATTATTCTTGAGCATGAGCTCTTACAAAGTATTCGATTCCATCTTTAAAAAGTATATACTTGTTCTTAGCTCTATAGAAAATAGCCTTTCTATTATACAAGTAAGGGCTTCCTAAAACAATTCCGCATATATCCAAAGGAATTATGTCTAACTCAACCTCATCTACAAATGCTGACCCAAAAGAAAACTTGAGTTTGCACTGTCTAGTCACTTGTAGTTGTGCTTTATCATTCAACCATCCTAATGGGTATGGTTTCTCATGAGGTGTAGTTGCTAATCCCAATTTCTTTACAATTGCTTCAAAAACTAGATTTACTTGTGAGCCACTATCAAACAAACTATCAATCTTTTGATTTTTGGAAATAACTCAAATATGGAAAAGCTCATGTCATTTTCTCTCATGTTCTTCATCAATAATAGATTGAGCAAAATTACTAGTAGATGCTTTAGAATTCTTACCTTTTATACCTGTGGCTGAAATGATTGTTTCATCTCTCGAGTTTGACCCCAAATCTTTCTTAATAGCTGTAGCAGTCTTCTTCTTCTTGCCCTCGGTCTTCTTAGGTCTCATCTCTAGATGCAGAATCCAACAGTGCTCATCATCATGCCCCTCCTTTTTATAGTGAGTGCATGAGGCTTTGCCTTTCTGTGCAGTGTTAGCCCTCCTTGCTTTCCACTTCTGCTTTCTTTTCTCCTTGCTCTTGCTTATAGTGGATTGGGATGGTCCCCCAACTTCTGGATTTCCATTCTTTCCTCTAGCTTCTAGATGAGTAGCTTGTACAGATACCTCATCTATACTAGTGGGATTAAACATGAGGATGGAATGCATCATGTAGCTGTGTAGACCATGAATGTACTTCAAAAGAGTCTTTTGTGAGTCTAATGAGATACCCAACAGCAATGCTCTCTTTTTGAACTCTTGACTATACCCTTGCACACTTTGCCCTTTCAACTGCCGAAGAGTTTGCCAATTCATCATGGCCTATTACATGTAGGCCAATGGATAGAACTGATTTTTTATTGCAGCAACAAATTCACTCCAGACAAAGATGGTCTTACCATGTATTTTCATATCATTTTGGATTCTGCCTTCCCACCAAACCAAGACAGTGCCTCCTAGGCGTAGGCTTGCTAGCTGAATCTTACTCTTGTCTGAGTCTATGTTCTGTACCCTGCAATACACATCAATTTGTCTAATCCAATTGTCCAACTTCTCAGTATTTAGCTCTCCATCATATATAGGCAAATCAGATTTAACATCTACTTTAATCAAAGATGCTTTCTTATTATGCAAAGGGCTATTAGGAGGTGTGAGAAAGCTTTCCTCTTTCCCCTTTCCTTTGGAGTGGTCATGGGAATGAGACTCATCTTCTTCTTTATCTTGTTCAGAACCTGATGAATATTCATCCTTGTTATTTCTAAAGTCCTTATACATTTCTTCTACCATAGACTTTATAGCTAGGAAACTCTCTATTAGTTAAGGGTTTGGCCCCATAGTACCTTCCTCTGACATTGTCTTCCGAGAATAGACTCTCCCAATTTCAAGATTAGTTTCCACCAACTCTCCTTCTCCTAATTTGAGCTTTGATCTAGTGAGCATTCACAACTAAACCAAAACAAGCTTGTCTAACCTTACAGCCTAAGGCTCTAATACCACTTGATCTGATAATCACCCTGTGAGTGACATCAGTTGAAGATTTATTAAACAAAAGGTATTACAGAGTCGTGCTGGTGTGTGTTCTATGTTATTTAAGCAACAGATCAATCAAATTGCCAATACACAGACATTTGAATGGAAAGACAACAAAGAAATACAGTAAGCAAACACAAAGACACACAAATTTTAATAAGGAGTTCACCCTATCCTCCAGGGCTACATCTTCGGTCTAGCTTTCAATGGTGGCCTTGTTTTATTGTGTCCTTAAGAAGAGAATTACAATGCAGGGACTCAATGTGAGTTTTCCTAAAGCAGGTTTGCTTGGCAGGGTGGTTCTTGGATTCCCCAAGCCACTGGAGTACACAAACTATTCTTCTTCCTACCAACTCTATGACCTTCTGGTCTAAAGTGGAAAGAGCCAAATGTGGTGCTTAGTCCAGATAGATTCCTCTATGGGATGGCTCAAATCTCTCAAGCTCTCTCGTGCTCAATGTTGCCACTGGTCAGCTCGGCCATCTGTCTCTTTCTGCTTTTTCTTTACTGTCGTCTTCTTTGTGTATTTCGTTCTCCTCTTAGGATTTTGGACTCTCTGTCTTTTTTTCATCTCTCGGACTCTCTATGTATTCTATCCCTGTTCATGGCTTTTAGCCATTCATTTCCATATCTATTCGGTTCCTCCTCCGTCTTTGCCAATTCACCTTCTACAACTGTGCTTGGAGTTCCTTGTTCGGCGCCAGCATGAACGCTCAGGGAATGGCCATGTGTCCTCCTCTAAATGGCGCCATCCTGCTTCATCAGTTTGTTTCTTCAATTACGTCAAGGATGAAGTCTTTCCTCCATCGTGGTGGTTGAACGGATTCCAAATCCCTACAAATTGTGGTGTATTCCTTCAACGATTCTGCTTCCTCCATTGGGCGTGATCTTAGCCATCCGATCTGGGTCCCCTAGATCCAACGTCATATGCACGTCCTGCGCAGTTGACTTGCTCAACCTTTAACGCACGATCAACAATGATTTTCTCTCACCTCCGCTTGCCACGCATCGATCGATGTATGGAATCACTCCACTCTCATCCAAAACCTCTTACCGTTTGAGGGCACCTCGATCAATACCACCAGTTTCCAGAGCGTGGGTCCTGCCTTTGTCCTTTAGTGCTTTTTGCCTTTTTCGCCCGCGGTTCTTTGGCTCACCATGTGTCTATTTGCTCGTCCTTCCCCCATTTTGGCCCTATTTGCCCAGCTTAGCGCATGCATCAAAATCCACCTCCTTTCCCGATTCAGGGCTCCTAGGGGCTACTTTGACCTCCTGCGCAGTCTCCATGGGCCTTAATCAGTGTGCTTTGACCAAGGTCCTCGTTGTTCCATGCTAGTTGCCATTGCTACTGGTTCAGGGATGTTTTCATTCATGTTCTGGAATTCTTTAGAGATTTGTCCCGACCTGATACAGTCATGGTTTTTTGACAGTTCTTTGTAGATCCAATTCGGATCACAAGATGATATCAAAAAGCATGGTAAGATATCTATTACTTGGTCTGATTTCATTATCTCTATAAAAATGACAATTCTACCATTTAGCTCATATGCAAAAACCTATCATGAATTGGCAAAGTTTAAAAAACTAAAAGGTCAAAATGTGCAAGAATATACTCAAGAGTTTATGAGAAGAGATCTTATGCCAGTAGTAGACTTATAGTCACAAGATACCTTGCTGAAATACATAGGTGGTTTCATAGCTATCTTCAACATGTCATTCTTATGTTTAGTCCCACGAATCTTGATGAGGTATGTGTTCAAGCTACACACCTTGAAGAAGGAGGGAAAAATGTACAAGAAGAAGGTAAGAAGAAGCCATTTTGGTGAAAAAGGGAATAAATTTAAAGGAAAGTAGAAGAAAAATGCTTCTCTTAAGAAAAAAGGGGAGAAACCCATGTGCAATAATTGTTCCAAAGAGGGCCATGATGAAGCGCATTGGTGGAAGCTTCACCTAGAATTACGACCGAAGAAATCTAACAATAAAGGGAAACAGAGGACAAACATTGTTGCACAACAAGACTTGGGTTCTGACTTAGGTGATAAAATGAAGATTGCAACCACAATCACTAATGGGAAAGTCATGGCAAAGACAAGAAAAAAGGAAGTCGTGGAAAGCACTAACGCAACAAATAAATCCAATAATGTTTCACATGAGGAAAATAGAGTTGATTTGTTCCATATCATCGTTATTTACAAACACACCAAAATTGATACATTGTTTGACAATGGATCCCAGACAAACTCAATTTCTATAGACTTGGTCAAGAAATTGAATCTGGAAACCATGCCCCATCATAAACCGTATATGTTGGGTTAGATAACCAAGGATGCCAATTTCCAGTTCACATAAAAATACATTTTCAGGTTTGCAATCACTGCCAATTTCATTGATAAAGTCGAATTCGAAGTTGTGCCATTGGATATTTCTGGGATTATGCTGGGAAGCCCGTATTTGTATGACAGGAAAGTCGTTTTGCATAGATTTGAGAACAAATAACATTTGTTCAAAGATGGAGTGGACTGTATTGTGAGAGACCATCGCAGAAAGCTTAATCTGTCTTTGGCAAGCACAGGGAAAATGAAGCGATTGATCAATTCCAACAAGAATCTCATGCTCCTTATGATCAAGCAGAAGAATGACACAGAGAATGAATCCTTTGCAAGCTGTGACGTGAAGCTGAAAGCTGAATTGGTTGATTTGGTCAATCAATATGGAGACATGTTTTAAGAACCAAAGAGATTTCCACCAAAAAGGGGAATTCAGCATGAAATACAACTACAACAAGATTTTCCACTCCCAAACATCAATATGTATCGAATGTCAATTATGGCAATAACTGCAATCTCAAACAAAATTGTAGCAACAAGGAACATTCAGCTGATGCGATTTTACAACAATTTCACTTGGTAATTACGTACAAGAAAGGTATTTGTAATAGAGTTTCTGATCTGGTTTCTAGACTAGTTGTTAATGCAACCATTTTACTCAAGAATCATTCTGTTTTTCCTGAAAGTTATGTTGAGAAATAGCACATGATGTTGAGTTTCAAGAGGTATATTTAAACTTGAGTTAAGGCCACCAAGTTGAGGGATTTGACTACCATGTGCATGATAATATGTTGTATCATTTTGGAAAACTTTGTGTTCCACAGGGAGAGAGAGTAAATGTCACAAGGGAAGCACACACTTCACTTATTGCTAGAAATTTCGGTGTAAGTAAAATAGTGGAAAATCTTCAGAGGTATTTTTACTGGCCTCATATGCTTGAAAGTGTGTCACATTTTGTCATAAGTTGTTCATTTTGTGCAGCCAGTAAACCTCGTAATAGGAAGCTAAGATTGTACACACCACTTCTAGTACCTTCACATCCATGGGAGAGTGTTTCTATGGATTTTGTAGGAGGTCTTCCTTTATCAATGAAAGGTCATGATTACTTGTATGTAGTTGTGGATAGGTTCAACAAGATGTGCATATTAATGCCTTGTAAAAAGAAAATTATAGCTGAACAAACAACTCACTTTTTCCTTCAAAATGTACTTCTATTGTAATTGATCACGATTCTTGATTTGTTGGGAATTTTTGGTCAAGTTTATGGAACTTGATGGACACCAAATTGAATAAAAGTACAACCTTCCATCCACAAATGGATGTTCAAATTGAAGTGGTTAACAAGATAGTTATTCATTTGCTAAGATGATATTGTAGCAAGCATCCTAAGTTGTTGGATGAACAGTTCCATTATATTCAACATGCTTACAACCGAGCAAAATACTCTTCTACTCTAACTTCTCCTTCTGAGACATGTCTTGGTTATTTGCCTAAATCACCTTTGGATTTAATATTTGAGAGAGATGCAGTTGTAGATGGACATAATGACATAGACAAAGCAAAGAAATTCATTGAGAAAATTAAGTTGATTCACCAAACAGTTCAAGAACAACTAAAAAAGAGTCAAGATAAGTATAAGGAAGGACATGATAAGCATCATGTGGATCATCAGTTTCAAGTAGGTGATGAAGTTTGGCTATACATTAGCAAGGAAAGGATTCAAGGTGAAGCTAAAAGGTTGAAGCCAATTCATTATGGTCCATTTAAAATTATGGAAAAGATTGGTAATAATGTTTTCAAGCTTGATTTTCCTTCATATATGCAAATTTATTTTGTTGTTAATGTTGAAAATTTGAGATTATATGAACCTCATTTGATTGAATATCAAGGAGAGAATGTTCAAATTCCATCTACTGAAGAATTTTCTCCAAAATTGCTTGATGTGATTCAACAAGACACTATACTTGACAGAAGGACAAGGACAACTAAAAGGGGAACTATTGATTATCTCCGGGTGGGTCTCAAAGGTACACATTCATCAAAGGCCAAATGAACTAGAGTGGGGAAATTGAGGCAACAATATCCTCATCTGTTCAATAACTGAATATAAATATTTTAGGGTCCAAAAGGCTTCTAGTGGAGAGGAGTGATCAGGTGTTTAAAATTATGCTAAAAAATCGAAGTGTCAGAATCTTGTCATGCACAGCTTTATATTGAAGAGCTCATAATTTTGAATCTAATAGTGTGAACGATACTTAAATCCGATTTCATATGTAGAAGTTAGAGCAAGTCAAAGTTCAAGTTTGACTTGTCTACATCGCAGGATTGGGATGAGGTGGTAAGGTCTTCAACGATTGAGGAGGCGCCAAATGGTAGGTTTCGATTGGCCCCCGAATTTCACAGATTACAGTCGCAAGGTGGAAAAGTGTTACAAATCAGCCCCAATAGGTTTAACGTTATAATGCGATAAGGCCATCACCTATCACAATCACGAATTAGTGACGGTATAACAAGTCAAAATTGGCCCCCGTTAGTTACCAAGTTGCGATGTGATAAATTACCTGGACGTGGGATTTTATATTTCACAATTTAAGTTCCCATTGGGTCTGCCAATATCGTATCGCATTGTTCCACCGTGTTAATAAGACCTTTCGCCGCTAAACTTCACTGATTGCGATGAGCGATGGACCCCAAACGCAAGATTTTATATGTTATGGTTAAACATCCCCAGCGTGTCTGCAATATTGCAACCACAAAGTTTTGTTGTGTTTACAAGACCATCCACTGGGATTTTACACTGATTGAAAAATGTGATAGTCCCCGGATTCGATGCCACTATAGGTTGTGATTTAATATCCCATTGGGTTCGCAATATCGCAATCGTAAATCGCACATTTTCTATTCACAAACCCTAAGAGCCTGCAACACTTGCCGATTGTGATTTTTGATATGGCCGACATGATATAACCCACCATGTGATGAATTTCTCACTCTGTTAGCAAATTTTGGAGAGGAAATGGAGTTTTTGGTCAATTTTGGAGCAATTTGTGGAACAAATAGTGGGAGAACTAGGAGAAGTCATAATTTCTTTAGTTCTTATCCAAATGGGATGCAAAAAGAGGCTAGATGGCCATTTTTGAGTATTCTAAACTCATTGATATAGGATTTAGAGGCATCTAAGCATTGTAAACACACTTTTGTTTTAATTTGAGCATAATAGGGAGGCCCAAGCTATTGGAAGTTGGACCAAGGAGACCTAGCCCAGGAGGGGGAAATCCTTTATCATGTTCTTGCTGTGTGTTGTATTTTGATGTTCTTTGCTGTTATTTTACTACTGTTTAGCTATGTTTTATGTTAAAATATTTCTAACATTTACATACAAAACTCTCATGGGAATCAATTAATTAAGAAAAAATATTAAATCATTAAGCACTTGATAAGAAAATGATAAGAATCTTGGGTTTTATTCTGAATGGGGAATTAGCACAACATTACTAATCTGCTCCATTTAAGATCATTCTAATTCGCAGATCCAAAGTCGCGCTTATTTTTTTTAAATTTTTTTCAATCTTGGCAGCATATCAGTATGTTGTACCAAGTGAGGAGATGTCTAGGAAATCCATTTATTCGTGAATGTATTTATGCAGAAATCCATGGTACTTGAGCACTAGATGTCGCTTAGTATTTTATACCCCAATTTGTGTGTAGTGTATGAAAAATATTTATGAACTCATGCACATCTTGGTCCCTTTGTTGCAATAGTGTGGTCCATTATATATACTTGTGCTCATAGCTCCCCATGGGGTAATATTTTTCCTTGACATCATCTTGAAAAGATTTCTAAGAGGGGGCAACCATAAACAGAGAGGATTCCTTGACCCTTTTCTCATGGTAGGTTTCCCACAGGTCCTTGACGTGGGGGGTGCCTTAAGCAGTGCAAAAGTAATATTTTCCCTATCAAAGAAACTATGGACCAAAAAATAACCTTCCAGCGTATTCAACCATTTATCTACAACATATGCATCTATTTGAACTTTTAATACAGGAATATTGAAGTTCACTAGTACCTTGAAGGGGGTGGTGCCTCTGAAGTGACTGCTAGACGAAGATGTGTCGTTAGTAGACATTCACCGAAGGATCTGGGTAAAGTTGTCCATCATCTCGTTCTTTTCTTGCTCAAGGGCTTCTTCAAGAAAAAGTTTGATAGGATATCCTACTCCTTCATATTTATTTTCTTTTGCCATGGGAGATTGTTGGTGTTAGAGGGGTCGATCTTTCAAAGGCTCAACCAGTTCAAGTCCCAACTCCTTATACCTTGACCTTGTTGGGGACATGCACAAAAAAACAGAGAAAGAGAAAACCACTTTGATACCACTGATACAAATTTATGAAGGAACATAACTTCCATTTTTTAATAACAAAGTGAAAACATAACTTCCATTTGTTAATAATAAAGTGTTTAAAACTATTTACATGCAGAATAGAAATAAACTAGCTTAGGTGATCGTAGATTATTCTAAGAAGATATGTGTTCTCTATATGAATTTCGAATTGTGTTACAATGACGCTTAGAGGCCTATTTATTATTGAGAAACAATGGAAAACCATAAAAATCCAAAAATCTAACCCTAGGAGATGAAGTTCCAAAATTTTGTGGGCCCCATTGGGGTAAATTGGTATATCAACTTCTTGGGGTTGTAACTTTGGGACACCTTGTTAGAAATATTTATCCAAGGACTATAATTTTTTTATTGCAAGCCCTTTCCATAGGATTCTGGTTTCCCCATTTTCCAAAAAAATGTCATTTAGGGCCTCAAAATAGCTCCAGAAGTCGAGGACCTAAAAAATTGTCAAAAAATAGTTATTATGCTACAGTTAAGGAAACTGAAAGAACAATGGTGGGGGTCCAAGTGGAATAGGTGAGTGGCCACCAATATCCACCTAGATCACTTACATGAGGGTGTCCATATATTTTTGTGTGTATTAACTTTTGGTTTATACAACACATTGTCTATGTTGGAATCTTGCATGCATGGTTTCTTGGATGTCCACTTGTGTCATTCTGCATTCATTTTCCTTACTACATGTGTGGATGGTGTGGAAGATGAAATGAACATTCTATATATTTTTGGGGTTGTTCCAGTCTTTACATGTGTGGACATGTATATTTAATGGTGAATTTCCATATGAAAGCATCACTTATTATTCTAGATAATGACTTGATCTACCTTGATGCTAAGCAAAGTTCTTTAACTAATTTATTCTTGGGAATTTGTTGTAACTAACTCCATGCTTATTCATTATTTACTAGGTTGATTGAGATCATTAGAATAATAATATTTTTCTTTTTTTGTAGTTTTTTAATAGATGAATTTGAGATCTCAATTAACTTCTTGCTAATTTTAGTAAGCAAGTGGTTGAGGATCTTATTTTTTATTGTATTCCCTCGAGAGAAAAGTTGATATAGGAAAGATAAATATATTTCATTATACTAGGAGTTAGATCTCAAACCTATGTAAGGATTTTATTGATCCATTTCAAGATGGTTTGGATTACATGGAGAATAAGATAAAGCATTTGTCTATCATATGATTGTGTTTCAAGTCTATCCTGGTATTTTTTTTAGGGTTTCATTGTAAAGGGTTAGCAAGAATGCTTGTATGTAATAGGATATAGTGGATGGAGCTAACAAGGACATACAAGTGGAAGATATTGTTATAGTTGGAAGAGATTATGATATTAAGTTATTTCCTTTACTCTTTATTAATGTATTTCTATAGCTAGGGTATCAAGTCTAGCAAAATTTTATTTGATTTTTAGCTCTTGATTTAGGATAGAATAAGGGTTACTTCTTATATATTTGAATAACTACTATACTCTCTTCTCACCATTGATATCTTGAAGGATAAAAGTGTCTTATTAGAGGAATTTTTTGGGTACACCTTAAGGTTTCCTAGAATCATAAAACTTGATATAAGGATCAAACCCCAAGAAAGAGTAGGCCTGACTTCATAGTCTAAGAAATATAGGAACTAATCTCATTTTCGTTAAAATTCCATACCCATCACTTTTTTCATTCTTTAAATCAATATTGTTGCTAGGTTCTATGTACTCCCACTCCTAAATGTGAAGTGATCCTAGTTAACCCATAGGGGAACCTCTCTTAACTAGTAAATCATTCCCAAGTCTAAATTGCGAGAGAGAGTTGGTGAGGTGGAAATGGAAAACATACCAAGTTATACAATTCTATCAACCATCTTTGGGACTTTGAGCTAAGGTGTTGGTTTGGGTGGTAGCAACACCTATAGTATAAAATGTGAATGGCAGATGCAATGGGATGGATGATGTTGAATAATGAATGTTGAAGTCATGGATAGTTGTAGAAGGGAGCTCCAAGGATCATGAATAAATAAATGCTAAAAATAAAAAGCTTGGATATTGAAAGAAAGAGATGCCAAGTAGGGGAAAAGACAAACAAAATATTTTACAGATTATATAAGACACAACAAAACATCATCGATAATAATGGATGCCATATAATAAAAATATCACACCACAAATTATATTTAATTAGACTTTTATAAATAAAAGTTTTTACTCCTTTTAAAATGGATTACCAAATTTTGAAAGAGAAATATTCACATCTTGAGAAATTAGAGTTATTTATATTGAAACAAAAAACAAGGCCAATTGAAACAAACATTTCTATTAATGAAATAAATAGATTTAATCTAGCTTGCATATATTATAGTGAACTAGACCAATAATATCTAACTTTTAGGAGAAAATATTAGTGACTATAAAAGTTCAACATTAAAGAAAAATAAGAAGAAATGCATATCTTTTCAACCATTTAGCACTATAATTAGGAACAATCTTGAAAAGAAACAATGAATCTTCAACACACATTGAAATCATTTATGTAGCTATCATAATCTACCTCAATATTGATTAAAATATAAATTCTAACAAAAGAAAGGATTTTATGCCATGCTAGGAGCCAATGGATGTAACATATCAAAGGGTTCAAGACTAAAGAGGGAGAAGTCATAAAATACCATAGATCAATACAAAAAATTACATGGTAAAAACCACAAAGATGGAAACATGCATAAATCAACATAAATAGTATACTAATACTCAATTATTACATCTAGGACATCCTCACTACCATGAACATATTGTGAGCATCACCTAAATGTTTAGTGTGAAAATTAGAGCAAGGTAACATACTAGAATAATACGGAGGGAGAGAATGTGTTCACCAATCAATTTTGGTAAAATGGAGAAACCCTAAGGGAGAAAGAGAGCGAGAGAAGAGAGAAAAAGTATGACATTAAATTAATTAAATTTATAGGGTTGGCTATGTTATCTGGGGATGTATATTAATTAGGATTCAACAAAAATTAGGAAAGAGAAACAAATTAACAAGGACAAAAGTACTAATTTTAATTCATCGTTTTCCTTTGGTAAGCTAACTAGCCTAATTGCTGAAGATGAAAGAGAGAGATAAAGAAAGGGAAGGCTAAAAAAAAATGTTGTTATGGATTCTAAATATGGTTTGAAGATGAGATATATGACATTCCTCCCAGAGAGAATTATTACACTAGGATGAATTGATACATGTGAATACATTTCCTTGCAAAAAATACTTGATCATGATACCCCTACAATACACTAAGTTAAATTAGATCTATCATAAAAAATAGCGAAACTATGAAGTGTTGGATTATGAAGTGTTGTATGTGTGATTAGCTCTTAGTATTTTAATTTCTCACAACACGAAGCCAATTGGGAGGGGCCCTTCATTTAACTAGTGTTGTTATTTAATTATTTAGCACTGGATTCGATAAATATAATTGGTTTGAGAATTTCCAGAAGAGGAAGCTCTGTGAATGCCTTGCTCTGCTCCATACGAGCTAACCCTAACCCCCTCCCTCACCTGGCTGTCAAAGATCAAGCTTCAGTGCTCCTGCTGATCTTTTCCCATGGACACGCCTTCGGAGGGGCGAGATCAACCCCCCCTCCTTTCAACGCCTCTGCCCCTGACACTTCCGGACCTGCAGAACCTCTGGGTACTCCTGGCGTTTTCCCAAACAATGGTCAAGGATATGATCTTGTCAATAATGAAGTTGACCTCTCAGCAGCACGTGAAGCAAATGCCCAAGACACAGGCGTGAATCAAAAGCCTACAACGTCACAGCCAAAGGAGACCTCAGCCACATGCACACCGAAAGTTGCAGAGAGAATCAAAGTTGAACTCCCCAGTCATCGAATCAACAATGAAATCCAATTTATGAAGGACCACACGCTCATAGGAAAATTCCTCGGTTTCTGGCCAACCGAAAAGGCTCCGCAAGGCTGGATCGCTTCAAAATGGAAGCCCAAAGGACATGTCACTCTGCAACTTGGCCCCAAAGGCTTCTTCACGGCCATTTTCCACTGCGTGGAGGACAAATCTTGAATATTTGAAGGCAGCCCGTATTTCTTTAACTCCTCAGGTCTGTACCTTCGTGACTAGAAAGATAGGTTCAACCCAGATAAAGAAGACTTCAGTTGGGCTCCCGTATGGATACGTATGTACTCCCTTCCTTTGGAGTACTAGAAAGAGGAAACGCTAACGGATATAGGCAACAGCTTGGGGGTTTTCATCAAAGTTGCTGAGGAAACCGAAACTCGTAGATACACCTCATACACCAGGATCTGCGTCCAGATGCACCTGACCAAAGCTCTTACAGATTCGGTAAGTCTCTTTCATGACGATTATGAATGGATCCAACCATTAGAATACAAGCATATTCCTTTTCGTTGTTGAAAATTCCATGAACATGGCCATCTCTTTCGGGATTGTTCTCTGAATACTCAGCCCAAAACCTCTACTAATGAAACCAGCAAAGACTCTAAAGGATTCACTAAAGTCCCTAATCGCCGGCGACATGCCAAGAAAAATCTCGCAGCTCCAGAAAGCCCCAAAAAACCTGAATCCCAAAATAGATTTATAATCCTCTCCAATCAAGATCCATCAGAAAATCAAAGTTCAGAACCACAGGCGATCCCTTCCCCTCCCTCATCCTCCCAGACTGTCAAATCTTCTCGCCCTTCCTCAGCCTCCGCTCCATCCAGCCTTCTTATCTCCTCAGGCTCAAAGAAATCCCTTCCAGATATTGGTCTCAATTCTTCCATCTCAGAGAAATCTGCTCCAGAGACTGGCCAACATTCTTCTTCAATGGAGCTAGACATTGCTTTAGCTCTAAGTCTGCATGATAATATACAAATGGAAGATCAGAACATTCCCACAATAATGGACGAGGATCTAGAGAATGTTAGTCTGGAAGGTCTAGATAACCTCAAATTGGAAACAACATGCAAGCAGAAAGAATACAACACAATTCCCCCATGGAAAATCGAAAGGTTGGAAGGATTTCTAACCAAATTTCAGCACAGTAAATTCTTAGGAATACAGGCTGGAAGCCCCTGGGATGGAAAAAAAATCCTAAAAGAAACGAAGAAAAGAGAGCACAAAACATATTTGCAAAGGACTATAATCCTAGGAGAAATACTAATGGAATCTGGGAGATTCCCTAAGTTGACAAAGTTCTACAAACCTCAACCCCATGGTTCCTCATGAAGCTCATCTCATGGAATGTGCGAGGGCTCAATAGCCCCTCAAAACACAGAATGTTAAAAATTTTGATACAGCAAGAAAAACCATCTCTAGTTTTTCTGCAAGAAATGAAAAGTAACAACTCTGCTATAGAACGAATCCTTAATAAGGTATGGTCAGGAAGCTGCTCAGTTTCAGTGGATTCCTCAGGAGCTTCTGGAGGGCTAGCAATTATGTGGAACCCACAGGTCCTTACTCTTCAAGATTTTCATGCTACTCACTTCCTCATCCAAGCGTCCTTTCATCTCATCGGGACAAACATTCATGGGCATCTCTCAAATGTTTACTTTCTGCATAATTTACAAAAAAAACTAGAGCTTTTGCATACACTCATAGTCCTCAATTCAAACAGGTAGTTCCCCCTATGGATTGGTGGCGGAGATTTCAATATCATCACGACTTTGGAGGAGAAACAAGGAGGTAGATCGAAGTTAGAAGGTGACAGCATTGGCTTCAAAGAATTCATTCAAAGTAACCAATTGACGGATATTCAAACTTCCAATGGTGTATATAGCTAGACCAACAAGTGGAGGGGAACTCAGCATATAGCTTCCAAGCTAGATCAGTTTCTACTATCAGACAATGCCACACACCTCGGAGGGGATTTTCATGCTTCCATAATGCCTCAGGGAGGTTCAGATCACTGGCCCATTATGCTACAATGGTCGCGGCCAAGTACCAAATTCTACAGACCTTTTCGATTTGAAGCCTTTTGGTTCACTAATCCCAACTTCAAATCAGTGGTCAGTGAGGCTTGGAAATCCTTCACCCTCCCTGAAGGAGCCAAAATGTTCCAATTCCAGCAGAAACTAAAAAATCTTAAACAAGTCCTCAAAGTTTGGAATCGTACGAAGTTTGACAACATTTTTGAGAATAGGAAACAGCTGGAATAGCAAATGTGCTCACTTCAACAGACTATCATCTTGGAGGGTAGAACAGAAGAGCATGCGCATTAGGAGCAGATGCTTTGGACTGAAATTGAGCCACGTAGGCAACAAGAAGAAATCCTGTGGCGACAAAAGTTCAGAATCTGGTGGCTCAAGGAAGGGGAGAAGAACACAAAATTCTTCCACAGATCCGCCATTCAAAGATGAATGCACAACAATATTTCCTTCATTAACAATCGACAAGGGGAAAGACTATAAGTGAATGAAGATATAGAAAAGGAATTCAAAGAGTAATTTCAGGAAACTCTTAGGGAACAGCCAGGACACAGAGATCAAGCCATAAGAACTGTCACGCAGCACATCCCTAAGATCATCACGGCGGACCACAACAATAAACTGCTCCAATCTATTTCAATGCAGGAAGTAGAAGCTGCGATGGCCCAATTCAAGGATGGCAAGGCACCAGGTCCTGATGGATTCACTGCCAACTTTTTTCACGAATTCTGGGAGCTCATCAAAACATAGGTTTGGGAATTAGTGGAGGAATCAAGATCTATGCATTGGATTCTCCCATCCCTTAATGCTACTTTCTTAGCGCTAATTCCTGAAGGGGATGAATCAAACACTCCCAACAAATACAGGTCGATCGCATTATGCAATGTAATCTACAAACTTATCTCCAAAGTACTGGCAAACAGGCTCAAACCTCTCCTCCCTCTTCTCATCTCGCCGGAGCAGATTGGATATGTCGAAGGGCGTCATATAATGGACGACATTATTCTTTCAAATGAAGTGATCCACTCTTTGAAGCTTCTAAAATAGCCAGGTATGATTCTAAAGCTTGATCTCTCTAAAGCTTTTGACAAACTTAGTTGGACCTACATACATCAGATGTTATTGGCATTTGGATTCAGTGCCACTTGGACAAGATGGGTCATGAATCTCATCTCGTCTCCCTGTTTCTCAGACCTGCTCAATGGCTCTCCCTCCTTTCCTTTCTGCCCATCCCGAGGTATTCGGCAAGGGGATCCCCTTTCCCCCTTCCTTTTTGTTCTCATGGTAGAAAGGCTCAGTCGTCTGCTTCACCATGCTGTTTCCTCTCATGCTCTAAAGGGTATCTCTCTTCACGGTCTTCATCCCTTATCCCACCAATAGTTTGTAGACAACATTATGCTCTTTGGACACCCTTCATCTCAAGAGGAAAAATCTTTCAAATATCTGCTCTCTCTCTTCTCTGAAGCCTCTGGTACCTCTATCAATGCCTCTAAATCCCAACTCTTCTTTTTCAATAGCCCATCCACCACTCAAAGGAACATCGCCCGTATTCTGGGATTCTCTACAACAGTGCTTCCCTCGAAATACCTAGGGGCTCCTTTGCTAGATTCTGCCATAAAACATGCCTCCTGGAGGTCCCTTCTCGACAAATTGGAGTCAAGACTCTCTTCCTGGACTTTTCGCTCTCTCAATAAGGCAGGCAGACTTATTTTGATCAAATATGTTCTCCAAGCCATGCCTCTGTATCTCTTTTCTATTCTGGCAGCGCCAAAATGGGTCCTTAAGGCAATCCGCAATCTTCAAAGAAACTTTATGTGGGGATCCTCGGGTCTCAATAGGAAATGGGCTCTTGTAAATTGGAGGGAGGTCTGCCATCCAAAATCAAGGGGCAGGCTCGGATTAAGGGATCCACTCCAAAGCAATAACATAATGGGTGCTTGTATATGGTGGAATTGGATCTCCAAACCTCATACACCTTGGGCGCGGATATGGCAAGCAAAGTATGCTCCAGGAAGTCAATGGGACGACCTCATAAGAATCAGCACAACAACCCCGGGCTCTTTGATTTGGAATGTGGCCAAGCTTCACAGTGCCTTCGTTCAAGAGCATAGCTTCTGGGAAATTCATTTAGGAACTAGAGCTAGGTTCTGGGAGGACTCTTGGCAATAGCTCCCAAAACTAGCCTCTCTCTTCCATAAGCCACTCTGGAAGGTTTCCATGCAGCAAGCTTATCTCACCCATGTTTAGCAATTCTGGCAGCAGCAAACGTCCCAAGACTTTCAACTCTGGAAACCCGCTAGCAGCTAGCAGGCCAATTGGCAAGGAGAAACATACAAAGAGATTGATCAGGAGCTAAATCATAGAAGAATCAAATGCTCAGTTTAGTAGGACAAGTTGCGTTGGGGACACACGCCAAGAGGAATGTTTAACACCAAGGAAGCATACCAGCTTCGCTACTCCACCACTCAGACAAACAAGGATCAGCTCTGGGATTGGGTCTGGCAACCAGGAATATGGCCTAAGGTTTCCACCTTTCTATGGCTATTAAGCAAGAGGCACATCTTTACTTGGGATAATCTACAAAAAAGGGGATTCATTGGCCCGTTGAGATGTCCCAACTGTAATCTTAACTCTAAATCCATCTTGCATCTCATGGAGACTTGTCCTCTCGCTACTCAGTTATGGGAAAAAACTGACCAATGTAATAGAAGATCTGGCAAACGAAGGGGAGATATAAAAAATACCATTAGAAAATGGCCAAAGGACCCTTACCAAAGTCCTCTTCTGAATTCTCTGTGGAACCTAATCCCAGGCTTTCTTTACTGGATACTTTGGAAGAAAAGGAACAACAAAATTTTCAACAATATCAGCAGGCCAATTGACACTTTGTGGCTTCTTTTGAAGCAAAATCTCTAAGAAACTCTAGCTATTAGGCATTGGCAAGACATGGACCTGCCAGATTCACCTCAGGAGCGCCTCATCATGAATGCCTGAAATCTGAACCTGTCTTCTTTGACTCATGTTAAAGCTCAATCTCCAACCAGTCCTGCCTCTGCTCTCATTTGGTCTCCGCTCGCTTCCAACTCATTCAAATTGAATTTTGATGGGGCAGCCAAGGGTAATCTGGGGCCGACGGGTTATGGGGGGGTCTTCAGGAACGAGGAGGGAGCAGCGATACATATCTACTATGGAACAATTGGCAAAGATACCAACAATGCTGCTGAATTGGAAGGACTATGGAAAGGGATCTGCATTGCAGATCAAAAAAACTTCTTCCCTCTAGTGGTAGAGGGAGACTCCCTTATCTTAATAAATGCAGCCACTAGGATACAAGTAGGCACCTCGGCCGCCAAGATAGCTTCCAGTTGGAGGTTACTAAGCAGATTGGAACTTCTGGAGGAACGGCTCCAGAACCCCCATAACATCACCTTTAAGCATGTAAAACGCACTGCTAATAAGGTAGCGGATAGATTGGCCAATTAAGGGGTAAACCAACAGTCCCCATATTTCTCAGTTTCTTTTGACAACTCATATGATGAACAACTCAAACATGAATGCACTTCTATGGTGCAACAGGATTACTCGCTCCCGGATGTGGGTGATTGATGGTCAGGACGGTATTTGGGAGGTGCGCGAAGTGGGCAAGTGGCAGCCCTACCACGCCAGATGTTACAGCTATGGGCTGGCTAGCCAGCTCCGCATAGAGACATTTATGGTAGAATTTACACTGTCATCCATGCTCTGGGTTCTTAGCATGATGGCACTCAGCTCACTCCGCATAGCTGCTGTTCAGGGCGACTCTCGGTGGGATCGCTTGTCCATCTACTGTCCGTCTGCTCTGGTGCATGTTGTCCGCTCTTCCATGTTTGTTTGTCTCTACTAGGATAAGTGGCTTTTACAACATTTGGCCTCCATTCTGTTCCGGCTCCTGGCGCTCATAGCTTTTTTCAGGCTTAGTCTTTGGCTCACCCGGCGCATACGCCTCTCAGTTGTTTCTCTGCCTTCCATTCTCTGTTCAACAATCCTCCTCCCATAAAGATGCCTAGAGAAAGGATGAGATTGGTTAGCAGGCGCGGTGGTTCGCGTGGGCGTGCCACCCACCAGCACCCCTCCACTTCTCTGGATCCCTCTGAGGATGCATCGTTCAACCCTGTGGCCAGATGCGGCAGAGGCAAGGGAAGGGGGAGAGACAAAGGCAGAGACTGTAGACATACTGCGCATCCCACAACCCGCTTCCATATTCCATGTTCTCTAGCCAATTCCACCTTCATCGTCTCGGTGACTATCAAAAAATGTGAGAATGAACCGGGTTCAGGAGCTTCTCATTAGGGGGTTCCTGTAGAACTGAGGCAGGCAAGTCAGACTGCCACTCAGCGCCATGCTCTAGAGGAATGCCTACTCTGCACACTAGAACCAATGCTGGCCCAAGCGAGCTTGTGAGAGGAGAGCCCTCTAGTTCTGTGGACCTCTCATCTGACTCCACGAACTCAGGACAATTTGGATGCAGAATTATGGAGGAACAACCGTCAACCTCAGATGCATATTGAAACGGTCAGTGCCTCTGGTTTTTGGTTCGGCCACTGAAGTCGAAGTCCTCCTTCTTTTCGATTCTCAGTGTTCATGCCTGTTTGGGCTTCTGTTAATTAGTCAGGTCAGAGTCTGTCTTTATTTCTGTTTATGTCATTATCAGTTCTTGTATGAGTCAGTGTTTCGAGTCCTTCTGAATTGTTCAGTTTCCCTTAGTATTAACTTCTCTGATGTAAGGTCTCTGGCCTGGTTACACAGTCAGGCAGTTAAGCTTTTGCTCTTTGCCAAATCCTTGGCATGAATTTTCGAGGAAGTGACCTCGTTGTAACTTTTTGTATTTTTGTATGAATATAGAAGTAGACCAAATTAGAAAAAAAAAATATAATTGGTTTGAAATATATTTCTTTAAATTTGATAAGTAGTGTATGTTTTGGTAACCATTCTATAGATCACTGTATTTCCTTTGTTTATGGCATCCTATACTTTGTGTCTTTTCGTGAATAATTCTTTGCAGAGAGTAAGTATCCACTGAAGGTTGAAAGACAAGTCGTACTTCACATTATTATATGTACATTTAAATATGATATAAGTGAAATATTGTAACATGTTTTATTAAAGTGACTATATTTTCCAATCTAATGATAAAAGACATCTCTATAAAATTTTAGTGTATGTAGTAAATTAATAGAATTTATTTTCTTTAGTTGCATGTATGATTTTAATTGGAATTAAACATCATAACCCACAGAAATAGTTTTCATTAAATATTGGAAATGAGACTTCCTTCACAACTAATTACAAAAAAATCTAAGAGTTTTTCTTGAATGAAATATTGTACTTCATGACCAACAAAGCATTTACTTGATAAATCATCTAGTGAATAAATATATCTATTGTTAGGTCCCTATAATAGTAGGATAGACTCCTTATTGTTATTGTCAGTGTATCCCCCATATTGTTATTGTTGTTCCCTTACATTATTTTTTTTATGTAGACTTTGAATATATTGTGACCCTTAGACTCATATATATACAAAGGAGGTCTTGTCATTTGTATCATCAAAGTATTGTTCATTATGTAATATAAAGGAGGTTTCCCCCTTGAAGAGGATACCTTTTAAGTCATTGATCCATATTTTTGTGAGATGGTTGCATAACATTTGGTTTCAAAGCTTTTAAATTCTAGGGTTTCACTACTGCAAACATGTTATCGTGGAATTTTCACTATAACATTTTTTCCATGAAGTTTCAAAAGCTGAAATTTTTACCACGAGGAGCCAAAATCCTGATGAAATTTGTGTTCGATATATTTTTTCAGATATGGTCCAAATACGTTAGGGTTTTTTCATGCTCCAAAATTTCATCTCAAATAGGTGACCTTGGGAAAATTGACATATATTCCCATACGATCATCGAATTTGAATTTTTTTAAAAGTGGCCTAAAGTGAATGGATTGTAGTATCTTTTATATAGCTTTTAGGGCCAAAGGTTGAAACAGTGAAACTTGGAACTCCGTACAGGTTCGCTCTACCGAACCAGTCCATAATCAGGTCATCGTGGGAGATTGGACATAACTTTATATTGAAGAATCTAAATTTGGTCGGAATTGTGTCATTAGAAAGAAGGCTCATAGGGCTAACACATGACTAAATTTTAGAGCTTGGAGATTAGAATTTAGAGAGACACATGTAGGTTTTAACCCCATACATAAATTACCTACATATGAATTCTAAAACACATAAAATAAACAATGCGAGAGCATAACACATAAAACACATATACACAAAGATTTCCCTTGGATCCCAAAACTGGGACTACCAGGTTGATTTTTCATTATATTCCTTTCAATGTTACAATACATATTTATACATGCAGAAGCATCCAATACCATGGACCGAAAACCATCGCTTACAAAACCATGGACTGAAAACCATCGCATCCAAAACCATGTGTGAAAATCATGCACAAAACCATAGGTGGGTCCGCCCAACCTAACATAGGTTCCAAAACCAAAATTTTCTGGGGTGATGCCGCGGACCCCATAATGTGGGGTTACCTGCACCGCTCAAAACCGTAGTTAACTACATGGGCTAGTCATGGAAAGAATATAACAGAACCCAACATTCTCCCACTTGTTGTTTTCTTTCCACGGGGGGCCACATCAGAGATTAGTCATTTATCCAACCCTACAATGCCCATTGTTTCTCTACACCAAGAGAACTTCTTAGAGCTCACAAATTTTTTCAATGCATCTGCAGTATTATTAAAAGTGTCCACCTTTACCAGCAACACCTTTTTGTCTTCTATCATATCCCTCACAAAGTGATACTAAACATCAATGTGCTTTGTCTTTGAATGATATGTAGGGTTCTTTGCCAAGAAAATTGCACTTAGCTGTCACAGTCTATCCTTATATCTCCTTGTACTAACCCCATACTTGAACACAATCTTTGCAACCAAGCTGCTTCGTTTCTTGCATGAGTGGCTCCGATGTATTCTGCCTCTGTAGTTGATAGTGCCACTACATATTATTTCTTACTCATCCAACTGACTGCACCTCCAAATAGGTTAAACACATACCCACTTGTAGATATTCTCTGATCCAGATCTCCAACCCAATCTGCATCAACAAAGCCACATATATCCAACACTCTGTCCAATTCTGGTCTTCCTTGGTAGCAAAAACCATAATCACTAGTGCCACGCAAATACCTAAAAATCCGCTTCATTGTTGTCTAGTGCTCCTTCCCTGGTTTTGACATAAACTTGCTCAATACTCCCACCGCATGTGCAATGTCTGGTCTAGTACAGACCATTGCATACATCAAGCTACCAACTGCACTTGTATATGGAAAACAGGACATGTCCTCTTCCTCTTCTTGTGTCTTGGGACACTATTCAACAGATAACTTTACACCTACAAGAACAGGAACCTTCACCGGTTTACTATCCTGCATATTAAATCTTTACAATATTTTCTCGACATACTTCCTCTGGTTTAACCAGAGCTTCCTCTTTGCCCAATCTCTTTTAATTTCCATGACCAAAATATAATTTGCAGCACTAAGATCTTTCATGTCGAATTTGGAGGACAATTGGGTCTTCAAATCTTGGATAATTTCTCTGCCATTTCCAACCAGCAACATATCATCCACATACAAAACCAAATAAATAACATGGTCACCAATTGATTTAAAATACACACAGTGATCTTCTTTGCTTCTGGTGAAGCCAAGTCCCTGTATAAATGTATCAAATTTTTGATACCACATCATTGGTGACTATTTTAACCCATACAGAGACTTCTTTAACTTGCAAACCAGTTCTTTCTTACCCTTTGCCACAAAGAATTCAAGTTGCTTCATGTAGATTTCCTCTTCTAGATCCCCATGAAGAAATTTTGTCTTCACATCCATCTGTTCTACCTCAAAATAAAAAGCAGCAGCAACAGATAAAAATAATCTAATAGAATTTACCTTGGCAACAGGAGAAAAAATATCACCAAAATCAATTCCCGGCTCCTGGGAATAACCTTTTGCTACCAAACAAGCTTTGTATTTCTCCATTTTTCCTTCTGCATTTGTCTTCTTCTTGAACACCCATTTGCTGCCAATGGGTTTCCTTCCAGCTGGAAACTCCACTAGATCCCAAGCCTCATTTTTGTGCAAAGATGGCATTTCATCAACCATGGCCTCTTTCCAGAGTTTTCCATCCTCTGAATCTACTGCCTCCTTCACAGTTCCGGGATCATCATCAATAACAGACAAAGAAAAAATTGAACAGAAAGCATAAGGACTATACCTTTATGGTTTCCTTCTTTCTCGAACTGATCTTCTCACACCTGGAGTTTGTGCCTCTTCATCTTTTGATTCCTCCTATACTATAGAGTATGATTCTTCCTCCTTTAGCTCAAACTCTATCTTCTCAGGTTCCTTTGGTTGGACTTCATGTTTAATAACATCGTTTACCTCTCTAAACACCACAACTCTGTTGTACACAACCTTCCTTGATACTAGGTTCCAAAGCTTATAACCCTTTAAACCATCATTATACCCAATAAAGATGCACTTTTCAGATTTACTATCCAACTTGGTTCATTTCTCCTTTGGAACATGTACA